>JAVRXN010000010.1:107826261-107891261 GCA_033556935.1 Timema podura
GAACACAGACAAAGTTGTCAGTATTATCTTGTCTATTGTCTAGTTTTCTGAGGAATGGGAGGTCATAGTTCAAATCCTGCTGGGTGTATCACTCTCGTCATATAAAACATACCTTTAGAGATAAAGTGGTTTAATAAACACGGCCAAAACGCTTGGAATGTGGAATGTCAAGCTCATATAATCTAGTTTGCCACTGACAAGGAAGTTTGGATTAGAATCTCGGCCGAGCGTACCGAGGTATTTTTCCTAGATGATTCCTCACTCTCTTTTTTAAGCAAATGTGGGAACATTTCCCCTAAATTCTTCCTTTCTCGGTCATTTTAAAATAGTGAAATTAAATGCGGATAGTTTGAACGAGAAGTAAGATGAAAATTTCTGACAGGCAGGATTGCCTCAATGTTTATATCTCGACTGACGTGGACAGCTTTTATTTAAGAAGTTAATATTCGTCTATCCTTTTCAAGTATGCTAGTAGTGTTCTCCCACTTATTTGTCTACTCATTCTCTCTTCACATATTTCACCGTATTTAAAATAAAAAGATATTAAAAATGTATTGTAGGGACATAATTATTATTAACTAAAATAAAATTTAACTGTGCAATAATCGTGGCCCAAATTTTTATGTCACCCGTATCACGTATTTACAAGCACGCTCGGGCTATCCACATATTTTCACAAAGGTGTAAGAAAGAAAAATGTATAATCTAGAGGATATGTACTCTCATTTGCATGGAGGGAAAATTAGAAACAATTTATTAAAACTCACCCTCAGGCCTCAGTACACTTGACTGGAATTTGATCCCGGTCTTGCCATCATCAAAAATTCAGTATATTCTCTGAATCATTCAATCACCAATGTGGGCTAAAGTGCAGTTATTGAGGGAACAAAGTAAATTTCATTATTGGATGATTGTATTTTACTAGCTTAATCTCATGGCATATGACATTAGCAAACTTCACTTATTTGTTGATTTGATTAATGAGTAATTCTTATTGAAATACATATTATATATCATTATATTTTAACCATCAAGAGTCGAAAGTCTTGAGAGCCGCAACATTCACATAAATAGGTAGCCTATATAAATCCTATTTATAAAATGTGTGTTTTTATTTTATTGAAAGCCAAAGTATGTTATTATTAGGGCCTAATATATTAATTACCCTAATTAATCACTTTGGAAAACTCAAAATGGCCTCCAAAATACCTTACAACGTTATGTGGAAATCCAAGATGGCCGCCACCAAAAATCAAAGATGGCCACTCCTATACCTTAAAAGCAGAACTGTAGCACATTGATCTCTATAATATAACTGGATGGACATCTACGGTTAAAATCTTTGAGCTGTCGTTTGCACAACATTGTGTAAGAGAGAAGGAAACTTTCGGGTATCTCTTTCTCTCCTACACACATACAAGGAAATGTGGCATTTCAACATCATTCGCTCATTTTAATGAATATATGAGATATATCAGTGTACGATTAGTTAAACGAAATAAATGGGTTAATAAAAAGGTTTGAAGAGCATAACTAAGTTCAACACTCATGACTTGATTCTTTAAATAAGTTGATTTAGGCTAAAATAGTAATACTTCCTACAAGCCTATAAGCTAAATGATCGTTTGAGCTTCAGACATCTACACAGAGTTTGTCATTCGAACAAAAGTTAACAGGTTTTATGGTGACCTTATTTATTATAGTTATTGAACATTAAATATAATATGGTTCCTGAAAGCAATACACAAGCTGAGAGCCAACTTTAAATATATAAATTATTATCTACGTTTGTAATATCGTAATACTTCGTACAAGCCCTATAACCTAAATGATTGTTTGCATGTAAAACTACTAGGCCTACACAAAGTTTGTTATTCAAACACATGTAATTAAGTTTTAAGCTACATTATTTCATTAGCGTTAGCGAACATTAAATATAATATGGCTTCTGAAAGCAAAAGGCAATACAAGCTAAGAGCCAACAATATAATATTATAATATTATACCTCTTCGTCCCTTATTAATTGCATTGATTAATTAACTACCCTAATTAATCGCTTTAGAAAATTCAAAATGACCACCAAAATATCTTAAAACGTTATGTGGAAACCCAAGATGGTCACCAAAAATCCTTACAACTTTATATGAAAATCCAAAAGGATCGCCACGTGATGTCAAAATTCAAGATGGCCGCTACCAAAATTAAAGATCGCCACTCCTATAGCTTGTAAGCAGAGGTGGAGCCAGAAACCTAAAGCTCATCAACGTGACCTCATGATGACAAATTCCGTACGCCCAGCGAAGAATTTACATTCTTTCTCCAGGCGAATGTTGATGCACTTGATATATTCTGAATACCTCCTCTACACCACATCCTAAAGACCTTAACCCCATAACGGTAAATTACCCACGTTTCCACGTAAGGCTATGACATTTCTTCCCTATGACTTACCTCTCTCCCTGACACACCAATTTTTGCTGCAGAATTCCCTTTTTGATACTATTAACATTATTTTTGACAGGTTTTGCCCCCCGAGCCCTAGAGCCCACAATGGGGAGTTACCCTTCACGCTCTGATACCCCCTCAACATGACATCCCGACGCCCCTAGCACCCGGACCCCATAACGGTAATTTACCCTCAACGTCTGGACGCCCCTCGAACACGACACCCCAGCACTCCCAACAACTCTAACCCATAGCGGTAAATCCCTGGCGCCCTGTTGCTCCTAGAAACTCAAGCCTATTTCAATAACTCCTCATCCTGACCCTCTCTCTCCCAACCAGTGCAGGTATCGACAGGCTTTCCAACCCCTTTCCTCTAACCCCTGGCTTCATACCTTCCATCTTCTAACCCACACGACAATTTAGAGATGGTTGCATGGGATTAAAAATAGAACTAAAATTTTCTTAAAATATAATTCAAGTTATATTTAACCTTATAGCGTGATGTGGAAAATCAAAATGGCTCCCTACCCCCCTTCTTGTACGAAGCCTATGCAGGTCCCGATATGCACCCTCAACCCCAGGTTCTATAGCCCTCAAGGCAAGGTAATTGGTTCTAAAATCTAGGAGGTGATGGATTATTTTAATGTTGTTTATTTGATAGTCATGATTGGACTGAACATTTGTAGTGAGATGGAAGTTATAATTTATTAAACATAGCCTTATAAGACTTAACGGCACAAGACCTAAATAAATGCTATAAGAACTAAACCCCATAAGACCTAACTTTATAAGACCCAACTTCACAGCATCTAATTTTATATCTCCTAACTCTACAAGAGCTAAAAGCACTGGACCTAAAATCACTAAACCTAAAATTAATTTCCCATAGATTACTTTAAAATATCCTTAACTATTCAAACAGGCCGTAGACCTAAAGGCACAAGACCTAATTTTATAAGACCTAACTTCACAAGACCTCACTTCACTGGACCTAATTTTATAAGACATAAAGTCATAGCTCCTAAACTTTAGGTCTTGTGAAATTAGGTCCACTGCATGTCATCCCTTTAGACTAGCTCCACTTGCAACTGGCATACGTCTGAACCTCCCCCCCCCCCTTTCCTTTTTATTACGGTCCAAAACTCACTGTTATATACCCAAAAAGAAGGAGTGTTTCCCCTAAGATACTAGTTTTGACAACTCTCTTTGTTATACTACCTGGCAAAACAATTGATTTTATTTAAAACACTACCTACTCTGAATAATCGACTGCAGAATCAGGAGAGTTAAAAGTGTGGGTTCACTAGGCTTATGTTATAATTGCATGTTCTAGAATGATTTAGGCTGTAAGTTATAACAATAGGTATGATGGAACATCTTCTTAGTTTCTGATTACTCGCATATGAAAAAGCGATAAGAAAGAAATATAAAATAAATTAAGTTTTTCCACTACTGATCTTATGGGAGTTCAAGTGTGGTTTCCCATCAACTTACCTTACATCTGTCCTTATAAAGTGATAGAAAACATGGTAAGATTATTTTCTCCCCCACGTCTTATTACCATTCCGGTATATATGCATCACACTAATGGGGGGGTGATGAGAAGGTTATTTATAAGAAATATACTAACATTTGAAGGAAATTCAAAGTGGAAAACTACCCTGTGAACACCCATTTAAAATTCTAATTCTGACCCCACAGCAAACCAAATGATAAGTGCCGGTCATTTAAGTCATGTGGTCACTGATGTCAGCTGTATATAAAATTATTGATATGAAAAAAATATTTATCTACGAATACTTTAAGGGTACCCTCAAGTTCTCCGACCAATAATGAGATCGTAATGCAGTGACTAAGTTTCACTATGCATAACTATATATCCGTTGAATTGATTCATGATAATGGCTCTCATCAAAATGTATTTTAAAATGATGCATGGCTCTGATGAATGAAAGATGATTAAATGTCATGTAGATGACGCATGGCTCTGATGAATTTATTAATGGTAATAGCGCTGATACTCCAGGGTAGTTAGTGGTACGCGAGGTTGATAGCACTGGCCATTGCCATGCTAACCACGCTAATAACTAATCAGCGCCACCATTTTTGACCATTTTTATGATCCAAAAGTAATCTCTATCCCTGATAGCATCACCTATGAAAAATATGATTAGTGGACAGAATTGCTCAAACAATAAATTAGTTTTCATAACTGCAATGATTTATGATTTCAAAACAAAATTTAAAGGCATTGCAGAAATGTATTCGAGACAAGGAAGACACTTAGAAAATAATTTTACCTTGTTGGTATTTTAAATAATGGTATGTAAGTGAAAGTTAAAAAAATATTCAAAAGATGCTGATTAGGTCAGAGATCAAAATCTTGAAAGATATTCAATTAATGCTGTAATTGTAGTTTGTTGGCATTCTGGTCCTTGAAGAAAATGATGAGGAAATATTTTTAAAAAAAGCTTTGAGATATGATGCTTGAGAAGAATAGAAAGGAAGAAAACAAATAAAGTGATTAATGGAGAAGTTATAAGAAGAGTGAATTAAAATAGAGCCTTTTTTTTTACCGCATCTTACTACCGATTCAGGCTATAGACATATGTACTAACTACACTAATGAGTTAGTTCTGAGAAAGGTTAAATTTAGTGTAAGTACACCTGCATTTGCGTGGTGGGATAGTGGAAAACTATTTGAAAAACCTCAATACACCTGAAAAGGATTCGAGCCCTGATCTACTTGTTATCGGCAGTCTAGTCTATTGAAAGAGTGACGCCTTAGACCATGCGGCCACCGAAGCATGTGCTTCGCTATTTGAATCCATCACAATATCATAGAAGACTAATTTGAAGGGAAAGAGAGACAAGGACTACCTCAAATGCAACTGATTGATGACCTCAAACAAGGAAAGAATATGAAGTTTCATGATATAAAAAAAATAAGCTGCCGATACGACATGCTGGAGGAATACCAGGTAATGGAACTGTTGAAAGACTGAACACCTAAGAAAAATAAGCCGTCTTTCATTTTGAGTAGGCTACACATGTCGTGAGTAATTAATTTTGAACTTCAAACTATCTCAAACACTTAAAGAAACCCAAAATAGCTGTTGCACCGGTCTTCTAGGCCGTTTTCAATTTATTAAATATGAACCATACCCAGACCAATGAATGGTACAGTGCACCATGTAGACTTTCTCTCTATTTTATCTTAAAATAAGACTTTATTTTAAAATCTCTAAGATTTGTGAGAGTAAATAATATCCATTTGTTACAGAAGGACTATTTTAAAGAGCTGATAGCTGAAATAATATACACTGTTACAATCACCAAAGAGCATAACAATCAATTTCTTCTCTCTAAGAGCTCCATAAAAATTATATCAATTTGGTTTTAGCTCATAATTTACTTTTTTATAAAAATATATATTCCAAATAAAATATTTTTAATAGTAGGCCTACTTTACGGTGATAGTTTATTTTGTATTTCAAATAGCAACAAATATATGAACAAAATTGAATATTTCTGCTTATATAAAGAACCCTTAGAGTCATTTTCAGGAGAGAATAAGAGTTTTCATTTTTTTAAATGTCAAATAGCGACTAAGATACAAAAGTTTTCAAAATCCTTAAAGCGGATTTTGAAAAAGTAATTTTTTTTTCTCTGTTTGCCCTTTATTAAACTACCCTTAATTCTAGTGTTGGATATATAGTTCCAAATAATACTCTGAGAGACCTTATGAAAACCTTAGATATCAAGTTTAAGCCCAATCGTTAAAATGGTTCCGGCTCTAGTCAGAGAGACACACAGACAGAAGGCATCGTAAAAACAACTTTTTCAGTTTAAGGTGGCATGAATCGTCAACATTTAACATAATCTAACGTTCAATATTTTTGACAATCACAATACATCTCTCTCCGAAGGGTGAAGATAAATTAAGAATTCCACGAGTCAAATTTCTTGCTTGTCCAAGTAACAGGGTGATTTTAATATACACTGATGGCTTAAGACTTTTTTTAGTAAGCTCAACCACTTTCTTTGAATAGTAAACGAGTTAGAATAGTGTTCTTTCACCATCAAATAGGTGACCTCAGTGGTTTTAGTGTATAGTGTTCGCCTCAGCATCCGATGTTAGTGGGTTTAAACCCAGCTGGGGTCGAAAGATTTTTCATGAGCGATAAAAATCCGTAGTAAAATTTGCTTCGGAGGTGAAGTAAAGCTGTCGGTCCTATTGTCAATTGTGACATGTAAAAATAACCTGGAAGGTTTGTGAAAATACCTTGCCTGGCAAAATTGTTAGGGCATTCGCTATCGATCGTAGAAATTTTCAGGTGCTAATATAGTCAATATGTTCAGAAAGTGCACATTGAATACTTCAAATAAATAAAAATATCGACTTATTTATAATGCGGCTTCGCTATTTAAAATTTGTAATTTTTTGATATAGTCGTCAAAGCCAATGCCAAAATTTAGAACTTGTTTGACCAAAGTGTAGAATGTGAATATATTTATTTTACATAAAATTTAGGTTACCCAATGTACAAATCTATTAATATGTATTTATAAAACAAAAACTTTTTTTTTTCAGATCATACATATCTTAAAATCATACACACACCAGCAATAATAAAAATCGCTTGCTTCAATTTTATACCTTCATCTACCTTCTGTGCTTTTATTGTTATTATGATTAATAATATTAATAATATTTTAGTAGATCAAAAATAAATATAGCCCTCTTCGGTGGTCGCATGGTCTAAGGCACTACTCTTTCAATAGAGTAAAACGTGGTTCGATCCCAGTTTGATGTATTTAAGGTAGTTTTCCCTAAATGGTTTTCCACTCTCCCTCCAAGCAAATTTAGATACACTTCCTCTAAATTGAACCTTCCTAATTCCTAGACCATTAGCGTAATTTGTATATAAACGTATAACATGTATATTTAATAATACGCGGTGCTAAAAAAATATATATATTTAATTATTTTATTTGACACGATGCCTCTATACAGTATTGTATTGTTTGTGATGGATTTCCCTATATTTTATTTCTGCTTAAATATTTGTTGATCACTATTAAAACTTAGATAGTTGAATCTAAACATGAGTTAGCCTGATTCCAAAATAGTAATGAATGTGCCGGAATCAGCTTAGTATGTGTTGAAACCTATGTGGGGGTTAGGTTAAGCCCCTGGTCTGGGACTGTAGCTCTGTTACTCATGAATTCATTACCAGATATTTATCTCTCATATTGCGAGAGGGGTGGGAGAATTAATATAATTACAGTTGGTACGCTTGACGGTAGTGTAAAATTTAGCCGGTCCCTCATTCCACACAAAGTGGTCGAACACGTTCCACACAAAGAGGTAGAACACATTTCATTAGTTCAGGTCAACGGTGGTATTAGCTAACCAGTGGATATTTTACTATGGGTCTGGATTATAAATCCATTTATTTGAGTAGAAAAAAGGGTGTTTACAAAATGTTATCTAAAATTTTGTGCTGTTTTTGAACGTAATTATTTAAATATTAAAGTTTATTTTATCATGTCACTGAATACTAAGTTTTTAATTCCAAGCATAGAACATACATTATTAAACTTAGTAAAATGTAACGTCAGTAAAAAAAGTCAAGAATGGAAAACAGTTGAAATAATTTAAATAGTCGATCTAGGTGGTATTAGAGTAAAGTGCTCGCCTCAGGACCCAATGCTCGTGGGTTCAAACCCCGCTGGGGTTGACGGATTTATCTTGAGCGATATTTATCCGTAGTTTAACTTCCTTTCAAGGGGAAATAAATCTGTCTGTCTCATATATATTGTGGCATGTAAAATAACCCTTAATATTATGTGAAAATACCTTTCCCACCTAAATGTATTGGTAAGCCCCTTCGCGCTCACTCATAGAAATTCTCGTATGCTGATACAAACAATCGGTTCAGAAAGGGCACGTTAAATACCTCTAATAAATAAATACATGAAAAAATTATTATTATTCGCTTCGGTTGTCACATAATCTAAGTAGTCACTTTCGTAATAAATTAGATAGTTGGTGATGGGAAGTTCGGGATTCATTTCCCGTACAGGTGTAGAGAATGTGGTTTATTTTATAAATATTTTAGGTGAACTGGCGGTCTAGGGGTAAGGTGTTCTGTCCTGGTGGTCCGGGGTTCAATCCTCGGTCCCGGCAAAGATTTATCCGATTGCCAAAACCCCTTCCTTCACCTCTGACAAGACGTTCTCCATTTCATCTCACAATCATCCTACCATTACACATTAGCGTAAATGCGTACAACCTGAACGGGTAGTAAGACGTGGTCCTACTAGTAATAGTAGTAGTCTAAATATTTTCCACTCCCTCCCCCCAAAAAGATGCGGATACACTTCCTCTAAATGTTACCTCCTCCATCCCTGTTCCATTTGCGTAATGAATGTATGGGTAGAGTTCAAATAGGTTCAGAGGCGCAATAAAAACTATATATATAGGTTCAGAGACGCAATAAAAACTATAACTATATATATATATATATATAGGTTCAGAGACGCAATGAAAACTATAACTCTATATATATATATATATAATATATATATATATATATATATATATATAGGTTCAGAGACGCAATGAAAACTATAACTATATATATATAGGTTCAGAGACGCAATAAAAACTATAACTATATAATTATATAGGTTCAGAGACGCAATAAAAACTATATATATATAGGTTCAGAGACGCAATAAAAACTATATATATAGGTTCAGAGACGCAATAAATACTATAACTATATATATATAGGTTCAGAGACGCAATAAAAACTATATATATAGGTTCAGAGGCGCAATAAAAACTATATATATAGGTTCAAAGACGCAATAAAAACTATATATATAGGTTCAAAGACGCAATAAAAACTATAACTATATATATATAGGTTAAGAGACGCAATGAAAACTATAACTATATAATTATATAGGTTCAGAGACGCAATAAAAACTATATATATAGGTTCAGAGATGCAATGAAAACTATAACTAGATATATAGGTTCAGAGACGCAATAAAAACTATAACTATATATATATATAGGTTCAGAGACGCAATGAAAAAAAATTATATATATTACTGGTGGCAAAAAGAAACCTTTTTGTTTTAGCGAAGGAGCCGTTATTGTAGCTCAACTAAAGACTCAATTCAAGCCCATTAAGTTCAATGTTTGTGACAGTGAGAATGGTCTCGCTGACTTTCCCCCCCATTCCACGACATCTCCAAACTCAGTCCAAACTCCCTGCTTTCGTGTCACGGTCAGTAAACAAGTAATGCTAGTATCTAACTCTCTCCAACACTGACCAAACATTAAACAGGACTCTTAGTGGTAGAAAGAGAGGAAATTGTAGTCAAGCTACAAGGATAATTTTTAAAAGCTCTAACTTTACCAGATACTTATGGGGTGCAGATAAAGAGGTGTGGAGGCTCGTTAACAGAATATATTGCTCGACCAAAATTTTAAACATTTATCGCTAAAATCCCCTCGTGGAGAACATGAAAAAAATAATAATCAAACGTTTTCATAAATGAAAATTTTAGTAAAGGAAAAATAAAACCATTTAATTATTTTTTTTTGAAATTTTGTTTTAACTTTTATAAGCCTATGAAAATTCATGATTTTTAAAATTTGATTCACGGATTTTAAAAGAAAAATGTTAGAAGAAAATATTTTGTAATAAAAATGTTTCAAATAGAAAAAATAATTGTAATACTATGTTGTCAAATACAAATCGAATATTGGGTTGAATTATATTTTAGCATTGTGTCTTACTACCTGGTTAGGCTTGATGCATTTATTTTAAATGAATTTAATAAAAGATAAGATCATTAAATAACTAATATTATTAATATTACGTAATTAGCCTATGAAGAAGTATTAAAATACTATATGACCTGAAAGGAAAGAAGAAAATTCTGGGAGTTGAAGGAGGAGGCAGAAGACAGGGTGCTTTGGCGGTCTAAATTCATTGACACAAAGAATGAACCTGTTGTAAAACATAACACCCAATAATAATAACTGAGTAGTTTCTAATGTCAAACCAAACTATAGATCTATATCGGGAGAGTTGCTTAAAGCTGTCAAATAATAAATCACTGAGCTAACGATTAATATTGACCCAGCTTTGGTGGCCGCATTGTCTTGGACGACAAACTCACTCTGATTTAACTGAGGATGACGAGGAGATCGGGTTAGAATACCGGATGGGTTTACTGAAATTTTTTTTCCTATTTACTAAATGGTTTCCCCACCCTCCCTCCACGCAGATGCGGATAAACTTCCTATTAATTCAATTAGCTTCGTTCCTAATATAATTGCGTGGTTATTAATATGCACCAGCTTCAATGGCCGCGTGGTCTAACCCGCTACTCTCGCAATAGACTAGAATGCCGATGACGGGAAGATTGAAGTTCGAATCTAGTTCGGGTGTACTGAGGGTGGTTTTTCTAAAATTGTTTTCCTCTCTCTACACGCAAATTTGGGTACACTTCCACTAAATATAACCTTCCTAATCCTAAGACCATCAGCGTAGTTAGTACATAAGCGTATGACCCGAACGGGTAGTAAGACACGGTGCTAAAAATCATAAAGCACGATACATTAAAATGAAGCGTTTGGATTAACAACGCAACATCACCATTTTATAAAATGAAGTGCTTCCATCTAAATGGCTTGAAATCGTAAATTGTATGTTGTGATAGCTACATAAAAAAAAGACTGTCGAATAACTTGTTGTTTTAATTTCTACGCTGATGGTTGAGAATGACCAGCGGACTATTATTTTTGAGTCTTCATTAGCTAGGATTAAATTGTTAAAACAAATGAAACTCTGGTATAACAATACTGAGCTCTTGAAACCATATCATGTTCATGTAATACTCTGTTAAACGATATATTTTCACAATTAATTTATTCAACAAGGAAGCTTTTTTAACTATATTTTATACATATATATATATATATATATATATATATATATATATATAACGTGTACTTTCTGAGCTTACTGATTATATCAGCACAAACTTACAAATTAACTTAGATCTAGAACAGACAACATAAAAAACCCGGTCTTTAATTACCTACTGTGAAAGGGGAAACAAACATTTCACCAATGATATGTTTTTCGGCCATGCTGGGATTCGAAGCATAGACCCTCAGCTTTGTGGGCAGTAATACTACCGGCTGAGCTAAGGTGTCGGGCAACACGGAAGCTTATACTGAAAATTGCAAGGCTACAATTGCGAAATAATTGCTGAAAGAGCGTCTCGAGCTATACCACCACATGATTGGTTCAAATATTTTCAATTTGTTGTTTGTTTTGTAAATAGGTAAGTAGATACCTGCAGGTATACGTATATTTGTTGAAATATTTTATTTGTACATTATTTTTAGATTTTAATTGGGCTCTGGAATAGAATTAGAGGATATTTAATCACAAAATTATCTATAGTAAAGATAAAATAAACACTTTAAGGAAGATACATGAATGCATAGTAATCATTTAATATATAGATACTTATAAAAAATCACATATGGATCCTCTAGTAGTGCACAGGAATATATTGGTATCACTTGATATACAATAGATTAATTATAAGAGCCCTCTTAGAGGAGTATTAGACGCACAGTATGGACATAATTTGATCCACGATAAACATAATATATGAGCCCTCTGGAGGACTTATGGATATATATACAGAATGGGATTTATTATCAATTAAAGAATAAAAATGGGCTCTCTGGGATATGGATATCATGAGGTATATAATAAACACAAGACAAGGTCCCACAAGGAAGTTTGGTCGATATATTGTAATCATGATGGATATAATAAAAACAAGACAAGGTCCCACTAGGAAGATAGGTCGATATATTATAATCATGAGGTATATAATGAGCACATCACAAGGTGACATTAGGAATATTGATCAATATATTGTAATGATGAGGTATATAATGAACACAGGACAAGGTGACACTAGAAAGATTGGTCGATATATTGTAATCATGAGGAATATAATAAACACAAGACAAGGTGACACTAGAAAGATTGGTCGATATATTGTAATCATGAGGTATATAATGAACACAGGACAAGGTGACACTAGAAATATTGGTCGATATATTGTAATCATGAGGTATATAATAAACACAAGACAAGGTGACACTAGAAATATTGGTCGATATATTGTAATCATGAGGTATATAATAAACACAAGACAAGGTGACACTAGAAAGATTGGTCGATATATTGTAATCATGAGGTATATAATAAACACAAGACAAGGTGACACTAGAAAGATTGGTCGATATATTGCAATCATGAGGTATATAATAACAAACATGTTCACCCAATGGGGTTACATGGAGAGATTGAGGTCAGGTGACTTATGGTAAGACTGCCGGAATGGACCTTCTGCTCTAGGACTAAGATCATATGCTATTGATGCACAAATTCCCGAGAATAGATTGGTACTACTGCAACTGACAGCCTGGACTAAACCCTAATACTATACTTGGTGCAAAAATTCCCTGAGAATAGATTGGTACTACTGCAACTGACAGCCTGGACTAAACCCTAATACTATAATTGATGCAAAAATTCCCTGAGAATAGATTGGTACTACTGCAACTGACAGCCTGGACTAAACCTAATACTATAATTGATGCAACAAATTCCCTGAGAATAGGTTGGTACTACTGCAACTGACAGCCTGGACTAAACCCTAATACTATAATTGATGCAAAAATTCCCTGAGAATAGATTGGTACTACTGCAACTGACAGCCTGGACTAAACCCTAATATTATAATTGATGCAACAAATTCCCTGAGAATAGGTTGGTACTACTGCAACTGGCAGCCTGGACTAAACCCTAATACTATAATTGATGCACAAATTTCCCTGAGAATAGGTTGGTACTACTGCAACTGACAGCCTGGACTAAACCCTAATACTATAATCGATGCAAAAATTCCCTGAGAATAGGTTGGTACTACTGCAACTGACAGCCTGGACTAAACCCTAATACTATAATTGATACAAAAATTCCCTGAGAATAGGTTGGTACTACTGCAACTGACAGCCTGGACTAAACCCTAATACTATAATTGATGCAAAAATTCCCTGAGAATAGGTTGGTACTACTGCAACTGACAGCCTGGACTAAACCCTAATACTATAATTGATGCAACAAATTCCCCGAGAATAAGTTGGTACTACTGCTGCAGACAGACTGGACTAAGCTTTAGGGCTAAATAAAAAGGGGCGGTCTTTATTGTTGCGTTGATGCGCAAGTCTCCAACAGTTGTGTGTTAATAGAGCTACCAGACAGAACCGTCTGCTCGTGAACTAAATAAACCACGTCTATACTCAACTGACGCTACTTTCAACATTAACATAGGTCGCTTATTTTGAAACTACTTTGAAAAACAATTTTTTTTATAAATAAACAAGGGTGTTAAAATATTAAATAATAGAATTAAAAACACTCAAAGTATTTATTTAAATCTCGATAGTAAATGAAATACCATGAATTGCGTTCAAAAAAATAGTAAATTAGAAAGTTTTCTTAAAAGAAATCTAACAAAATCTGTTTACGATGATATCAGGTAAGTTTATTTAAGGTTTTTTAATTTGTATCTTAATGTTCATTGACTAAAATTTTCTTGTTAAATTTAAAATACATTTCATTGCTTACCTTTTCAACTTGTAAAATAAAAATTCCCGTATTTTTTTAAATAATAAATTACAATCACTATAGAAAATACAGCATCAAAGTACAGAATGTTTTTATGCAAAAGAAGAATTTTATTTACATAAACTCTGCCATATAGACTTTAAATAATGAAGTTTGTCTTACTTGCTAGTCACTTTTGTTAATGTTTTATTTGAAACTAACTAGCACTTTACAAATTATTTTGTCATGCATAAATAAAAGATAAAAATCCTTTATACCTAATTTTTTTTAAATGCATTATATATTCGTATTTTTATAAAGTCCCAAGCAAATATGTTTAACATATGTGTTTTGTTGTTTTTTATTTAAATAATCCCGTGATGAATGTCCTAATACTAGTTTGAGCTATCCACATTTTACTTTATTAATATCATCATCATTATCATCATCAGAATTACTTTGTTTATTTATTTGGTGTATTTTACGTTCTTTTCTTAACCGAATGATTATATTTATAAGTACATAACTTAAAAACTAACTGAACTTTAGAATAAAACCACCACAGTAAATTCCCTGACCGTTGATTTATTTATGTGAAAGAGGAATCCCTCATTTAAACAAAAATACAGTTTACGTCAATGCTGGGAGTCAAAACCAGGACAAACATTAGTGCTACCAACTGAGCTAAGGTGTCAAGGTTTTTTTTTCACCAGGTCTTTGTGTCTGTTTGGGTTATACGCTGATGTACTAATTACACTAATGGTTTTAAGCATGAGGAAGGCTATATTTATATGAAGTGTACCCAAATTTGCGTGGATGAAAAGTTAAAAAACATTTAGTAAAACCGGACCAAGATTTGAACCTAGATCTACCCGTTATCGGCAGTCTAGTCTATTGCGGGAGAGACGCTTTAGACCATGCGGCCACCGAAGCGGGTTTCAGTTTATTGTGTCCTTGTCCTTAGACCATGCAGCCACCAATGTGGGTTTAATTTAGTTTTTTTTGTCACCGCCTGTTACTACCTATTCAGGTTATACGCATTTATGATAACTATTCTAATGGGGTAGAGATGAGAAATAAAGTATTTCGGAGGTAATATACCCTCATTTGCTTGCAGAGAGAGTGTAAAACTATTTAGGAAAAACCACCCTCAGTACACTCGACCAAGTTTCAAACCTCAATCTCCCCGTCATCGGCAGCTTAGTCTAACACGATAGTAGCGTGTTTTTGTTTTTGTCTTGCTTTTGTTTGACAGGTACAAATATATTTCTGGGGTCTTGTTTTTGTTTGACAAGTACAAATATAATTCTGGAGTCGTGCTTTTGTTTCACAGTTACAAATATATTTCTGGAGTCTTGTTTTTGTTTGACAAGTACAAATATATTTCTGGAGTCTTGTTTTTGTTTGACAAGTAAGAATATATTTCTGGAGTCTTGTTTTTGTTTGACAAGTACGAATATATTTCTGGAGTCTTGTTTTTGTTTGACAGCTACAAATATGTTTCCGGAGTCTGGTTTTTGTTTGACAGGTAATAGAGTGTTTCTGACTTTTGTTTGTGTTTTGATAGGTACTATGAAGGCTGTGTCGTCCGAAAAGAAAATAGCCTGGTCTACATGTTTGTTATCTTGACCACGGACTCCTTGTTACTGGTCAACTATCCGCCAACACATTTATACAAGATCCTGCACTTTTCAGAGATTCATCAAATAGAAGTTGTGAGTTAAATATTTTCAAGTTAATTTCATACGCATTACGTTATTGATACAACATTAAATACTTTTATTCTTTGAATTAAGAATAAATTTTAATCTTCATATTATTTAATGACTTTTATCAAATAAATGGTACGACACAATCTCACAAACCTACTTTATTAGTGTATTATAAATCATGGAACCAAATGTTCAAAAAATATTATTTCAGTATACTACCCTTAAGTATCTGTTAATCACAATAAACATCCTTTGTATAAAAAGGTTAAATAAAATAATTGTTAACATTATTTAGCAAATTTAATACTATAAAAAAATACGTTATTTGTTAACAAGCCTCAAATTATTTTTAATATATTAAAAATTAAAAAATTGTTAAACTTTTTTATTATGAAAAAAATTAGCAGACATTATTATTTGGCTAAATCTCAAGGTTATTCCCGAAACATTTCAAATTTTCTAAAATGTGGCATAAATAAATTACCTTTAAATTAATGTATTTAAAAAAAATATGCGCAGATTATTATTAATCATATAAAATAGAACTCATATAGCAATTATTATTGTAAAAAAATACTAGATATTAATATTGAACCAAATTGTTAGAGCCATTTTTAAAAAATTTCAAAATTAAAAAATACGCTATCAATAAACTAACCATGAACGAATTTTTACCCGAAAACAAAGTATACAGTGATATTTTTAAGATCAAACACTAATTATTTCATCAATTTTTTTTTTAAATGTTAGAGCCATTTTCGAAAGATTTAAAATGAAAAATATTCACTAATCAATAAAATACCTTTAACTTAAGGGCAAGGGTGAAAAAAAAAGAAGTCCTAAGGTCTAGCCTTTTAATTTATAGATATCAAGTTTAAACAAACTATCAAAAGTTTCAAATTTAGGCTCAGAGAGAGAGAGAGAGAGAGAGAGAGAGAGACAGACCAAAATGTAAAATCAACTTTTTGTGGTTCGGTTGCATATGAATCATTAAGATTCACCATAATCTTAAAGTTGAAAATTTTCCCGATTACAATATACGAATATTTTATATTAGATGGTAAATAAACAAATTACTAATTAATACGTTTTTAAAAGCTATCATCAAATATATAGCAAAAAATGTAGCATGGTGTGTGTCACGATCACATAACCTATTAGCGCCTGCCGAATAATAAAATCTAGCCCGCTCTAACGGGAAGTCAAATAAGTTGTGTACCTTTAGGCGTGAATTAATATTGACATATTTATAAGGCAATATTCCACAATTTAAGTGACATGGTTAAAGACATTTCCTTATTTAGTTAGAGCCATGTTGACACTACAAAGAAGTATAAATGAGGAGAGTAAAATAGCAGAAAGGCATCCGCATTAGCGTGAAAATATAATGATAAAAGACAAGGGGATTACCTTATGGAGCATCGAGACAAGCTGCAGACGTTTATAAATCCGGTTTTTTTTAAATTTTATATTAAAAGGAGAGTTTATATTTTACCAGGTATTAGTACATGTTATGTTAAACGCATATATGATAATTACTCTAATGGGATAGGGATGAGGAAGAAATCATTTTAGAGGAAATTTATCCATACTTGCGTGTAGGGAGACTGGGAAGCCATCTAGGAAAACCACCCTCAGTAGATCCTACCGGTATTCGAACCCCAATCTTCCCGTCTTGAGCAGGCACGTGAGTGGCACCTTAGACCATTCGGCCATTTAAACGGATAAAATGGAGATGATATCGCTAGATATTTCTTTATATAATTAAAAGAAATACATTTTAAGTTCTAGAATTAAAATTAATTACATGAAAAGATAAAACAAGTTAAATTTAACGAGGTTTTACGTGAATTCTCGCAGTTCTGATAATAAAGTTGAGTGGTGAAAACATAGATTAAGCCTTTTCGCAAGCAAGTAAAGTGACAAGGATCGGTTACGTCTAAAGGTTTTTGGTTTTGTTATTTTTACTTCCGACGCCACCAGTCTTTGTCGGCTAGACAGACATTCCTGTTCTTTCTACTGGTGGATGGCGGTGGATATGTGTCCGAATTCTGAGGTTGAGGCACCAAGTAGGTGTGGTCAAATTGTCTCGATGTGATTATGATAACTTAAGCCTAATTAGCCAGCCCAAGTCAACCATAGCAACAATTCCCCTTAGGGAATAATAACTATGACGCCCCTGGGACCATTAGGTTAATAGTCAGGAAGAATGCATGAAAAGTGGGCTCAGTGAAATTTCCGCTAAAATGGAATGTTTTGAAATTTGGGCTCAGCCGGCTCGGCTTTCCCAAATACCTGTAAGACCGCGGTCAAGTAGCAAACCTGCGTATGACTCACCACTGAGAGCAATGCCCCCAAATTCCAAACTCACCCCTTCACCACCAACTATTTATTCCATTTCATTTTGGCTGTGACTTTTGTACGGTTCACTATGGAGTCTCTTACAACGACCAACGGCTAACCTAACCTAACCTAGCCTAACCTAACCTAACATAACCTAACCGGAACACCTGATATATTAAAAGGTTAACTTAGAAATACCTTTGATCAAATGGAAGTGTGAGAAGATATTTCACTGATCTGATATTTTGCTGAGTGGAACTTTCGCGACACCGTCAGGAACGCTGACTGCTGGACCAAAAAGCTGGTCTTAATATTTTAAGTAGAATCTACTATTTCTTTCAAGGAAAATATAGGAAAATGGAAAAGCATTAGGTGGGATGGGAGGAAACATAAGAATATTGCAGTTTTAATAGCAATTTTTTTTGTCAGTAAAATAAATAAAATATTTCTCCAGTAGAAACATAAAAAAAAATTTCTACACATGATGTTCCAACATTTCCATTTATATAATTTATCTGAGATTTTTAACGTGCACTTTCTGGACCAACTTATAAACCAACTTAAAACTAGGACAGACACAACAACCAATCCCCGGCCGTTAATAAATTACTGTAAAATGGCAAATCTACATTTCACAAAGATATATTTTTCAACCATGCCAAGAATCAAACCTGGGACCCTTAACTTAGAAGGAAGACGGACAACCAACTGTGATAAGGTATCGGACGTAATCTTAAAGTGCTTGAATATTTGTCATGATAACATTAGCATTTGAACTCTTTAAATGAATAGAAAAAAAAATTTCATTCAATTCTAGGACACCCTTGACAGATATTCAACAACTGTTGAGATCCCACGTGAACAAAAATTAAACTCTACTTTTCTATTGGAGAAATGTTAGATTTTTTTGTTGTTTTTGTTTAAATGCTTGTTATAAAACATTGAAAAATTACTTCCCTTAAATCGCATTCTTTACCATCCTACATTAAAGAAAGATGATGGGGAAACGCATGATTCTAAGAGCAAAGTAGAAGGGTAATGACAGAAAGTTATTCATATTGTATCGTATGCTTATTTGCTTCATCATACATCAGAAGGCAACATGATGAAAATATTTACTGAACTATGTTACGGCCATTAATATCTCAACAACAATCTTCTTTTGAACTAATGATGATGATGATGAGATGATGATGATGATGATGATGATGATGATAATAATAATAATAATAATAATAATAATAATAATAATAATAATAATACTTAGCACCGCGACTTACTGCACGTTCGGGTTTTACGCTTAAGTACTAATTATTCTAATGGGTTAGGAATTGGGATGGTTGAATATAGATGAAGTGAACTCGCATTTGTGTGTAGGGAAAGTGGAAAACAATTTATGAAAAACCACCCCTTAGTTCACCCGAGCGAGATTCGAACCTCAATCTTCCCGTCCTCAGCAGTCTAGCTCAACACGAAGCTAGCGCATTAGCTAGCTACAACACTGAGGCTGGTTTTTGAAGTAATGTTTTGATCCACAGTGATTTAAAAACTTTTTTCTAATGAAGTTGAAACGGATTATAGTGATTTTTGATCAAATATTAAATTAATTTTATTTTTCTGATGTTAAAAGTATTTGAGGTCAAATTAAAATGGAGATATAGATAATATTAAAATGAAATAACCTTGAAAAACATTTTCTTCTCGCCACGCGAACAAGTTTTACGTGGCACGCTGACGCGCAAAAAAAAACTATTGCCAACGTCATTCAATTTTCTTAAGTCAATATTTCTACAGCCCTGAAGGTGTTACTTTCAATGTTTTTATTTAAGTCATTGAAATTAATATTGTATAAAACATTCATTTTGACAATTTTATAAATTTTCCTTCTTTAATATTTAGGTGTTATTAAAATATTTACAATTTGATTTGAGTTATTCATTATATTTCATAATAGGGCTAGTCAACAAGTTTTGATATGTAAATACTCATAAAAATTTAAATGAGTTCAAAATTCAGATAGTTCTTGAGTGGCAGACTGGTCGTAAAAGTTTCGCCTTTCCTGATTTAGAATCTTCCCTCAAACCAGTTGAAATGATTACGTTAAATTTAAAAAAGTTATTTATAACTTTTCAACCACTAAAAAATAAATCATCGACTAGATTTAAGAATTTAAACAATCAATTTAATGAAATCATATAGTTTCAATATTATAGATATTTATAGAGTTGCGTTAAAAATTTTAATGAACATAATCACTTACATAGTAATTACTATTTGAAATATGTTTTTGATTAAATGTATCTATTAAAATCATATGTTAGGCTTTCTATTGTAAATTTCCTCACAATCAAGAACCTAATTCCTCTTCTTAGCTCTTTCGAAAAGGCGTTTTTATTTTAAGCTAAGATCAATTTTTCTATGGTCATCAATCAGAAGATTGGTTTTCAATAGTTCTCCATTCTGATCTTCGTTCTGCTTTCCTCTTTAGTTCTTGGTATGTCTTGCAACCAACGTCTTCAATTATCTGGTCAATGAAGCGTAGTTGGGTCCTCTGCTTTCCTTCTCTTTCACATATCGCTCTAATATATTATATCGTAGCAGTCCCACATGTCTCAAGATGCGGCCAACCAGTATGTATTTTCTTTTTGTTAACATCTTCTACAAGAATCCTTTTTCGCCTATTCTTCTGGAAACTTCTTCAGTACTAGTTTTATCCACTCATTTATAAATCCTAAGCTAAGATGTAATTAGTTAGTTCCAAACGTGACCTAAAAATGTTCAATGATGAAATTGAGGCTCTCCTTTTCACAGGTAAGAATTCACGCCAAAGGAATTATGTCAGTGTCTATTATGATTAAGTAAGCTTGTAAGTCTTGTGCTCATATAATTAATAGTTGGTTTAACAAAGTGCATGTTAAATAACCCTAGTGGAACCAAATCAAACCCTCTGACTGATTCCAATGTGGTGACAACAAAGCTACTTACTATTTTGTAAACAGGTTTGTTCTGAGATAATTTATAAGTAATTTTATAATCCATGTGTTTAGAAAGTGCGCGTTAAATAGCAAAAAAAACAAAGTGGTGGATTAATGATCATTAATCCACTTGTAAATGTGTTCAACGTGCTAGCTCCACACAAAGCTTCCATAAAGCTTGTCTTGGTTCCACTGCTCGTGTTGGAAATGTAAAAGCATGATCAATGCCCCATTAAGGGATGTCGTGTGAAGGGTAGGTGCGGTGCCTGGCACCCCAGCACTCCCGACAACAAGCGCAGGCAAAACTTTCAACGTTTCGAAAAGGACGACGAGGGTTTCACTAACCGTTTCTAGCAGACCAACTTTTATGTTCTGACCGCGGGGGCTAAGTGGTTAGGATGGTCGACCAAAGAGTCTAGAGGAACGTAATTCGATTTCGGGGATTGCTGACGAAGATAGTTTACTATTCGTATACGGTTTCATCCTTCTATCCAATTAGAAAATATGTTGGTCTGGCTGGCTGTTCTGGGTTAAGTGTATTGTCCAAAGTTCAGATATTTTATTTCCAACATGACTCGCTACCCATTCAGGTTAAACGCATTTATATTAAATACGCTAATGTGTTGGGGGTGAGCAAAGTTGAATTTAAATTAAGTGTACTTATATTTACATGGTGGGGTAACGGGAGATCATTAAAAAAACACCAACAGTAGACCCTATCTTCCTATTATTGGTATTTCACTCTAGTGATACCTTAGATCATTCGACCCCCAAAGTGGGTTTAAGTTAAGTCATGTGCGGATATAATCATTGTGTTTAAAAAGTGGACGTTTATTACTCTGATTTAAAATGTAACTATTTTTTTTAACTTCATACTTGTTTTAATATACTAGGTACAATGTTAATAAATTGACCTTTTTCTAATCTTTTAAAAAAAGATGTAGATGTCTTATGAAAAATCAATTATTTCATTAATTCATTGCTTTTTTATTTTATTTTTTTGTAAAACAAAGACCAGAGAAAATAGTTTCTAAGACTATTCGAATTGATAAAGGCTACATAAAATACGTTAGCTTTCCCATAGTTAGAAATCTCAAAAGAAAATGAAATGTCAAGATGTTTATAGACATTCGTGTTGTGAAAGCTATAAATAAAAACACGTTTAAATATTAAGTGTGTATCATATTCCAGACTTATTGAATATAATTGTTTCACGACCCTCTTTCAACCCTCACTTTATTAACTGACTTTATGGTTTCAGTGTGCATTAACTTCCCCCCAAGGTTACACGCAAACCCCTTCAATCAATAAAGACTAATAAACACGGACCATACTACTTGACGTCAGCTAATGTTGTTTTTGTTAGCTCGAATCCACTCTCTTTCTATCTCGATCAGCTATTATTGTTTTTGTTTGGTCGAATTAAGTCTCTTTCTATCCTTCTCAGTATTTAAAAATAGCACGATACCAATTTATAGTTTTTTTTAAAAAGTTTTTTGGATTGAGTTTCGTAGTTTGGTGTGCGCATAAAAGAAAGAGAGTTTTAATTATTTTAAATTTAATTTTTGTTAATCCAGAAATCAGGGTCCTATGACACACCCAATAATGTAGCACCGCTTCTGTGGCCACTTGGTCTAAGGCGCTACTCATGCAATATACAAGACTACAAATGTCTGGAGATCGGAGTTCGATCCCAGTCGTGTGTACTGAGGAGATTTTTCCTAAATGGTTTCCCATTCTCTCCAAGTAAATGCAGACACACGTCTTCTAAAATTCAAGCTTCCTCATCCCTAACCCATTATAGTAATTAATACATAAACATATAACCAAAATGCATAATATGACGTGGTGCATAAGCTGGTCGCTGGATTTAATATAAATTTGTTTTATTAAAAAAAAATTGATTTTAATTTTAAAACTTGTGACATACATTAATATATAATAATATTATTTATTAAATTACGTTGAAATATTAGATTCCTATATTTAAAATAAAAAATAGTTTACAGAGAGCTTAAATATTTATCAGAAATTTAGATTCTTTAAATAGAATATTTTTTGTTTATTTTAGAATATTTCCTTAATCGGAGACCCTTTTTGCAACATTTATTTATAGTCTATTTTCTCAATTATATTTGGAATATATGTATTTTCTTAAGAATATTTGAAAACCACCCACTCAAAGTAAAGTTACCCCTTAAACAAATTAATCACCTACACCAGTGGTCACAGGGACAAAGGCGTTAGTCTCGTTTGATTGGTCTTCCATTTACGGGTAAAAGGACGTTTAAATTCAGACCAGATGTTCTTATGTGGTTCTTCAAAAAATGATGGTGACCGGAAGAAGCGGGTAGATAAGGGGGAGGGAGGACAGCTGTACCAGACTGAGCCAAAGGGGGCCCCGTCCTTAGGAAGTTTTTAATTTAGTTATCTTGAATAAAGACCACTGATAAATACCCGCTTCACTGGCCACATGGTCCAAGGCGTCACTTTCCCAATGAGCTGTGTTGCCGATGACAGGAGATCGGTGTTAGAATACCAGTCGGGTGTACTGAGGTATTTTACTAAATGTTGCAGTATTCCTCCGTGAAAATTCAGGCACACTTCTTCTGAATTCAACCTTCGTCATCTCTAGCACATTAGCATAATTATTAAATATACGTATAACCTAAACAGGTAGTAAGAAGCGGTGCTAAAAATAACTGATAAATAATTCATTTTCGGTAATCCCAGAGGAAAAGTCTTCTTGGTAATAATGGATTTTCTCACCTCGGGGCTCAGGCATAAAATATAACCTTAAGGATGTTCTCTCAAAATTTGAATGAAGAAGAGATTCTGGAATACTCCAAGCATCTTGGACTAAAAGTATCCAACTGATTTGGCATCATTTGACAGTGAAATCATCTACCTTACAACGGTATAAAAAGCTGCCTTTGCAAGCTCTTTCTCTAGCCAACTTTATTATTTAAATTGACTGGCCTCTATGTATAGTGGTCAGAACCGCTGCCTGCTGACCTAGAAGTTTTGGACTCGTTTCCTGAATCGTACCGGAGGATTTTTCTTTAAGGATCACCAGGGTTTGGTTAATAAGTCTTGAATAAGGTTAAACACTTCATTTGCTCTACCCGTAATATTCAATATCATCATCCCCTCATATCATCGGGTAAAGGAAAGAGCCTCCACGGAAAGGATGTACTATAACACACTCGGGCGTCTCTTGGGTAATGGTACAATAGTACTGGCTAATCTTTCCGCAAACTCGGATAAAGGTCAGACATGCCATTGGGATTATTATCTTTTAAATTAAATTCATAATCTGCAAAAAGAAGGCATTTTCAGATAGGTGTACATAGCAGTTTGAATTTTCTGCGCCCTCCCAATAACAAATGCTGAAGGCGAGCGAGCATTCAACAAGATTTCCACGATTAAAAACTACATGTGAGCTACGATACTGGAAGATAGACTTAACAGTTTAGCCATACGCTCTAAAGAACACAAAAAATATAGCGAAGCATTCGACTTTAGTGATCTAATTAAAGACTTTGTTGAAATGAAAGTAACAAGACTATTATTATTATATGCTATATATAAAATTGTTACTATTGTATTATTTAAATTCTGCCACTGTACGTGTCTTATTGATGTGTGTGAGAGGATGTGGGGCAAGATCGTCAGTTTAGTGGCCCCAAGATTAGGTCGCCAGCCCTGTACGGTACATTCTAACTTCCTCTTCCTTACCGCATTATTGTAAATATGTGGATATCCAGGACGGGTAGTAAGACGTGTAGCACGGTACTATTCTACCTTCCTTATCTCTACCACATTAGTGTAAATATGTGGATATCCCGGACGGTAGTAAGACGTGGAGCACGGTACTATTCTACCTTTCTCATATCTACCACATTAGTGTAAATATGTGGATATCCTGGACGGGTAGTAAGACTGGAGCACGGTACTATTCTACCTTCCTCATCATTACCACATTAGTGTAAATATGTGGATATCCCGGACGGGTAGTAAGACGTGGATCACGGTACTATTCTACCTTCCTCATCTCTACCCATTAGTGTAAATATGTGGATATCCTGGACAGGTAGTAAGACATGGAGCACGGTACTATTCTATCTTCCTCATCTCTACCTCATTAGTGTAAATATGTGGATATCCAGGACGGGTAGTAAGACGTGTAGCACGGTACTATTCTACCTTCCTTATCTCTACCCATTAGTGTAAATATGTGGATATCACGGACAGGTAGTAAGACGTGGAGCACGGTACTATTCTATCTTCCTCATCTCTACCTCATTAGTGTAAATATGTGGATATCCAGGACGGTAGTAAGACGTGGTAGCACGGTACTATTCTACCTTCCTTATCTCTACCACATTAGTGTAAATATGTGGATATCCCGGACGGGTAGTAAGACGTGGAGCACGGTACTATTCTACCTTCCTCATCTCTACCCATTAGTGAAATATTGGATAAATATTGCTCCCGGACAGGTAGTAAACGTGGACACGACTATCAGTAGTAGGATACAGGACGTGAGCACACAAAACAAAATACTAAAGGCTGTAGCTTGATATTTCTTAGTTGATTCACTCTGAATAGCGCCATGGGAGGCTGGGGAGTAAGATTAAGCTTCCCTTTCTATGACAAGTACTACTTCTACATTATCACACTCTAAGGTTGAGTTTAGAGGAAGTGAACCTATATCTGCGCGGAGGAAGAGTGGAAAAACACTTATGAAAAACCACCCCAGTTCACCCGACTGAGATTTGAACCTTGATATCCCCGTCCTCGGCAATATAGCTCAACATGAAACTAGCGCGTTAGCTGACCATGCCACCGAGGCGGGTTTTTAAATTGAAAAATGATACCTGTACATGGGAATTGAACCCGTGACCTTTGTTTTAATGTGCCAATGTTTTAACCACGGAGCCATCCAGGAGTTGTTCCACGACTTAAAATATGAGTGTAGAATAACCTTTGGCACGGGATGTCTTCTGGATAGCTCAGTGGTTAGAGCTTTGGCGTATTGAGCCAAACGTCCAAAGTCCGATTCCCGTGTCCAGGTGTCATTTTTAAATTTAAAGAATATGATATTTAGATGTGGCTAACTAACAAATATAATTATTTTACTATTTAATTCATCAAATCTAAATGCTTTTCGAGTTTAGTTCATTACTATCATACAGTCCGTTATGGCACTAAAGCACGTTGGCCCAAACACTAAGCACCACAATAGGTCTTACATATGCCACCATTCCGGACAATGCCATAGTTCACCATAGAATATTTGTTTATTCTTTTTCAGATGCATGACTGTCCAGTATTTTTTAAGGGACCCGTACGAGACAACTGCCAACACATTTGCTTAAAACATCAACTGAAAACTGGAAAATTCCCGGCTCGAAGACAAACAGAAGGACAGGAAGAGCCAAAATGTCTGGAAGGGTTTGTTTACATATTTTATAAAACGTATAAAATAATAAAATTTTAAAATATATCTTAGTGTCATTTGCATTCATTTAGTAAATAGGTCGTAGATTAAAATATTCTTTTTTAGCACCGTGTCTTACTATCCGTCTGGGTTATACACTTATGTGCTAATTACGCTAATGATTTTATGGATTAGGGAGGTTATATTTAACGTTTACCCGTATTGCCGTGGAGGGAGAGTTGAAAACCATTTTGTAAAAACCACTTTCAGTATACCTTACCAAGATTCTAACCTCGATCTCCCCGTCTTCGACAGTCTAGTCTTCTGCGAGAGTAGCACGTTAGACCATGCGGCCACCGAAACGTGTATTAAATTAGGAAATAAACAGTATGTCTTAAGGTGGGATGCTAATGAGCGCGAGTTTAGTGCATTAATTTTGCAGTTTTTATAGCATAAACATTTTTTAGCTAAAATAAATGAAATTTTTCTTCTATAGACTCATAGAGCTTAGTTTTCTGCACATGCTAATCTCAACATTTCTTGAATATCTGTCATGAGCACAGTGGCATTTGGTGACAAAAAATTTAAATGAAGAGGAAAAGTTGTCATTAAATTCCAGAACACCCTTGGCAGATATTCAAGAACTGTTGAGATTAGCATATGCAGAAAACTAAGCTTTATGAGTCTATAGAAGAAAAATTTGATTTATTTTGGCCAACAAATGTTTATGTTATAAAAACTTCAAAAATACTTCCCTAAGCTCACGCTCACTAGCACCCCATCTTAAGTACATTGTCCATTTCATCAGTCCAACATCAGAGCTATGTTTCCATCCCATTTTGATTCAAAAATTTCCGTAAAGTTTTATTTTGTTATTGTATTTCTATGCAAAATAATGTTATATACCATTTAAGATTGTAGGAGGATGGGAAACATTTATTTTAAAATAACTCACACACCGGATTTGGCCAGAGTTCTAACTTTTTAAAGGATCCTGGTAGAGGCAAAGGGTAGCTCGTGTGCATATGCACGATTCATAAACGTCGAGAAGTTACCAAATTAATCAGAGTCAAGGAAGTGTTTTTTTAAAAACCATAAAAACACTTCCTCATACGAGGTTATAGCCTGTTTCATTCAGAAAGTCATGTCTCATTAAGCATATTGTTAAGATTTGCTCACATTTGTAAGTGCCATATTCGTCTCTTATTCAACATCTACACATTTGTAAGAGCTACCATATGCCGGGAACTTTTAGACTATCGTGATCTAAACTCCCAAGAACACCAAATAAATATAATGATAATAATAATGTTAGTATTTATCTGCTGTAGCACTTACAACAACTATACCCGAGTCAAATTAGTGTAGATATTTTATTAATGTTGTTGATAAAATTTTTGTACACTTTAATATTAAGATAATTTAGGTGAAGTGGAAATGAAAGCTAAGATCCATACTTTTATAATTCGTATGCAAATAAAAAAATATTTGGCCTATATAAATAAATAATTTTTCAGTAAATGCGTTTCGTTTAATTTCCGACAAATAGTACCCTCAAATATTCTTGAATATTGTTTATGGACACCGTAGAGCTTGACCAGTACTTTCTATCTTCATTTAAAAATATTGAATAGCACTATACCCACGATAAACCTTCAATAACTGTTAAGAGTACCTACAACATTAAGAAAATTAAACTGAACGTGTATATTGAAGCAGCACCCGCCTCGGCGGCGTAGTTGGCTAACGCGCTAGTCGTGTTGAGCTCGACCGCCGAGGACGGGGAGATCAAGGTTCGAATCTCGGTCGGGTGACCTAGGGGTGGTTTTCCCTAAATGGTTTTCCACTCTTCCTCCACGCAAATGCGGGTTCACGTCCTCTAAATTCAACCCTCCCAATTCCTAATCCATTAGCGTAATTAGTAGTTAAGCGTATAACCCGAACGGGTAGTAAGACGCGGTGCTAAATATATTATATTGAAGCAGTATTTTAATTATTTGGTCAAAATGTTTGGTATTGAAAAACTGCAAAATACTTACCTTGAGTCGCATTCCCTTCCACTTCACCTTAAACTACATCAGCAAATGGAGAAGTATTTAAAGAATGAATTTTAAGGACTTGTACCAACATTTGCCCAGAGATAGAATAAGCTTACATACATATACCATTTTAGTAAACATTCTAAAATAAATGGTACGGCAGACCGCACAGACTTTCTCTCTCTTTCTATAAACTCGTAAGATTTCTGAACGGAATAATGTACATTGTATCATCACCACTCCACATAAGAACACGCATAAAATGATATACAATGATATAGAATCAATGAGAAAAGAAGCGCATCTTTGTCCACCTTAGAACATTTCAAACAGTTTAATGTCTTCCACAAGGGTCAACACTTCGTATTAAAATTTCGATTCTGGTTAAAGTTTTAACATTTTATAAGGTGTTGCAGATCTTCAAGTCATCGCATTGATATTTAATTATTCATTTATACATTTTGACCAATAAAAAATGTAAATATTGACTATTGAGTCTAAAATGGAGATAGATCATTGCTATGCAAACATTTCTCCTAAGAGCTTTAAGGAAAAATAACATACTTTTACTTTCTCTCTATCTTACAGGTAGAGAAAGTATTGTGATCGTCAAAAAAATCGAACTCGAGATTTTGATGAATTTTGACGTTTCATGACTTCCTGAATCCGAAAAAGTGGTTTTTGAATTTCCGTCTGTCTGTCTGTCTGTCTGTCTGTCTGTACCTCCAACTAGAGCCTAAACTATTTTACCGATTGAGCTGAAACTTGATATCTAGGGTTTTCATAGGGTTGCCCCGAGGGGTTTTTGGAATTGGATATCTACCCCTAAAATTAAGGGTAGTTTACTGAAGGGCAAAAAGAGAAAAAGTCGATTTTCTCAAAATCGGCTCTAACGATTTTGATTAAATTTCATTTATGAACATAAATAAATATTCCAAACAAAATGGCTACTCTCAATATTTCGGCAAAATCGTTTTAAGGGCTCCGGTCTGATGCGTAAATTAACATTTTTTATAATAGCTCCGAAACTATTTGAGATATGAAATTACTTAGCATTACAAATATGTATATATATTTATAATACAAATATTTTATTCGAAACATATTTTTATAAAATCAATAACTTTCAATATATACGCAATTTTATATATATATATTTTTAACTTTTTGGGCATTAAAGCTTAAGTATTGCGACCGTAAGAAAAACTAACCTGAAATGTTGATGGATGTCGACGTCTCATGACCCCCCGAACCCTTAAAAATAGTCTTTGCAATGCCGTCTGTCTGTGTGTCTATTAAAACTTAAAATTAAGGGTAGTTTACTGAATGGCAAAAAGAGAAAAAGTCGATTTTCTCAAAATCGGCTCCAACGATTTTGATTAAATTTCATTTATAAACATTAATAAATATTCCAAACAAAATGGCTACCCTCAATATTTCGGCAAAATGGCTTTAAGGGCTCCGGTCTGATGCGTAAATTAACATTTTTTTAAATAGCTCCGAAACTATTTGAGATATGAAATTACTTAGCATTACAAATATGTATATATATTTATAATACAGATATTTATCCGAAACATATTTTTATAAAATCAATAACTTTCAATATATACGCAATTATATGAATTTTTTTAACTTTTTGGACATTAAAGTTTAAGTATTGCGACCGTAAAAAAAAACTAACCTGAAATGTTGATGGATGTCGACGTCTCATGACCCCCCGAACCCTAAAAAATAGTCTTTGCAATGCCGTCTGTCTGTGTGTCTATAAAAACTTAAAATTAAGGGTAGTTTACTGAAGGACGAAAAGAGAAAAATTTGGTTTTCTCAAAATATGCTTAAACGATTTTGATTAAAATTCGTATCTAGGAGTTGATTAAGATTATAAATAAACTGGCTATTTTCATTTTCCTATGAAAATGATTTTTAGGGTACATTACAGAAGCGTTAATTTCCGTATCTCCACAACTATTGGAGAAACTAAACAACTTATCATTGCAAAATTGTAGGACTATTAGAAATAAAAAACTTTTATTTGACATATATTTTTATAAAAACAGCAGTTTCTGAGATATTTGCAAATATATTAATACAATTTTGTGAGCTTTAGTTGTAAACATATACTACTTAAGTCTTAACGCAATAATACTCCAATGCCATAGAGTAATTAAATATAAGTAAGTATCTAAAAAAAGTATGTTATTTTTCCTTAAATCTCTTAGGAGAAATGTTTGCATAGCAATGATCTATCTCCATTTTAGACTCAATAGTCAATATTTACATTTTTTATTGGTCAAAATGTATAAATGAATAATTAAATATCAATGCGATGACTTGAAGATCTGCAACACCTTTTAAAATGTTAAAATTTTAACCAGAAATCGAAATTTTAAAACGAAGTGTTGACCCTTGTGGAAGACATTAAACTGTTTGAAATGTTCTTAGGTGGACAAAGATGCGCCTCTTTTCTCATTGATTCTATATCATTGTATATTATTTTATGCGTGTTCTTATGTGGAGTGGTGATGATACAATGTACATTATTCCGTTCAGAAATCTTATGAGTTTATAGAAAGAGAGAGAAAGTCTTTGCGGTGTGCCGTACCATTTATTTTAGATACTTATATTTAATTACTCTATGGCATTGGAGAATTATTGCGTTAAGACTTAAGTAGTATATGTTTACAACTAAAGCTCACAAAATTGTATTAATATATTTGCAAATATCTCAGAAACTGCTGCTTTTATAAAAATATATGTCAAATAAAAGTTTTTTTATTTCTAATAGTCCTACAATTTTGCAATGATAAGTTGTTTAGTTTCTCCAATAGTTGTGGAGATACGGAAATTAACGCTTCTGTAATGTACCCTAAAAATCATTTTCATAGAAAAATGAAAATAGCCAGTTTATTTATAATATTAATCAACGCCTAGATACGAATTTTAATTAAAATCGTTTGAGCAGATTTTGAGAAAACCAATTTTTTCTCTTTTCGCCCTTTAGTAAACTACCCTTAATTTTAAGTTTTTATAGGCACACAGACAGACGGCATTGCAAAGACTATTTTTTAGGGTTCGGGGGGTCATGAGACGTCGACATCCATCAACATTTCAGGTTAGTTTTTTTTTACGGTCGCAATACTTAAACTTTAATATCAAAAAAGTTAAAAAAATTCATATATTTGCGTATAGATTGAAAGTTATTGATTTTATAAAAATATGTTTCGGATAAAATATCTGTATTATAAATATATATACATATTTGTAATGATAAGTAATTTCATATCTCAAATAGTTTCGGAGCTATTCTAAAAAATGTTAATTGACGCATCAGACCGGAGCCCTTAAAGCGATTTTGCCGAAATATTGAGGGTAGCCATTTTGTTTGGAATATTTATTAATGTTTATAAATGAAATTTAATCAAAATCGTTAGAGCCGATTTTGAGAAAATCGACTTTTTCTCTTTTTGCCCTTCAGTAAACTACCCTTAATTTTAAGTTTTAATAGACACACAGACAGACGGCATTGCAAAGACTATTTTTTAGGGTTCGGGGGGTCATGAGACGTCGAAATCCATCAACATTTCCGGTTAGTTTTTTTTACGATCGCAATACTTAAGCTTTAATATCCAAAAAGCTAAAAATATATATATAATTGCGTATAGAATGAAAATTATTGATTTTATAAAAATATGTTTCGAATAAAATATCTGTATTATAAATATATATACATATTTGTAATGCTAAGTAATTTCATATCTCAAATAGTTTCGGAGCTATTATAAAAAATGTTAATTTACGCATCAGACCGGAGCCCTTAAAGCGATTTTTCCGAAATATTGAGAGTAGCCATTTTGTTTGAAATATTTATTAATGTTCATAAATGAAATTTAATCAAAATCGTTAGAGCCGATTTTGAGAAAATCGACTTTTTCTCTTTTTTCCCTTCAGTAAACTACCCTTAATTTTAGGGGTAGATATCCAATTCCAAAAACCCCTCGGGGCAACCCTATGAAATCCCTAGATATCAAGTTTCAGCTCAATCGTTAAAATAGTTTAGGCTCTAGAGGAGGTACAGACAGACAGACAGACAGACAGACGGAAATTCAAAAACCACTTTTTCGGATTCAGGAAGTCATGAAACGTCAAAATTCATCAAAATCTCGAGTTCGATTTTTTTGACGATCACCATACTTTCTCTACCTGTAAGATAGAGAGAAAGTAAAAGTTGAAAGTAAGGAGTGGATTTGATTTAGAATTTAATATTGCTCAAAAATATATAGAAAGAATTGATTGATAAAATTTGTTAAGTTAATTGATGTAATAAAATAAAATTGCAAATCAAACTGTATAATTAGTTTAACTTATGGTAATAACATATTGTCAAATAATGAACATTAAACATTTAATAAATAATTCATCCTCAACTTAGCAGTATATAAGATGATAATAAGTCTAAAATACATGAAGGCTGCTAAAAATGTTTTAAAATTTACAGATACCAAAATAGGCTAGACAAAATAATGTTCAAGTTAATGTAAATTCAGAATCCAAATTATAAAAATTTGGGTTAAAAGGTTATCATCTGCCAATAGGTTATGATTAAATGATTGAGTATTAATATACAACAACTTTAAGAAATGCAATATTTAACTAAAGAATGTTTAAAGTATAGTTAGGTATTAGAGTTGACAAGTATATATTTTTAATTTATAGGTTAACCAATTTGAAACGAATATAATTGATGTAGAGAATTTTATAATATTCTACGTCTTATCTGTTATTTCCTGTCCCATTACTCCTTTTGCATTTCCAGCATTGAAAAGATGCTGGAATACTCAATCCGACATGTTACATACATATCTTAACTAGTAAAAAAAAAAAAATTAAACCCCTTGCGTTAACATGCCGGGGCTCAAATTAAAAACAAAAGTGAAATTTCAAAAGATAATAAAGGCTTGATACCCCTTTTGACTCAATAGTAGGTTATGTCTGATCTAAAACTGTTTTTTTTATTTCAACAGGAAATCTGCTAACACTCACACTTCAAAAGCAATTACGCTAAATCAGAACAGGCAATCCTCGACAACATTGTCCAAACTTATTTCTAGAATTAAATCAATTGAAATTTCATCAATCAAGAAACACCATTTGGATGATCGTTTCCTGAAAACTGATTATGTTAGGGATGAGCTAAATACTAGTTCAAGACTGAAAGAAGATGAGAATATAGTATGCAGTGTAGTACCACCAAAATCAGTGCGTCCATTGCTACAAGACTGCAACAACCCCGAGATTCTGTTTGAACAGACGGAGATAAAGGAGAATGAAGACTTGAGAAAGGAAACCAGTGAAGATATATATGAAGCCCAGGAATTAACAGCAGATGTGGAGAAGGGAGACGAGCAAGCTCTGGACCCATGTGCTGACATCTGTGAGCAGCGCTCTATTAGCGTTTTGTTAAACCGAGTTGAAGTCGCTCGCCCCCACATACCCCGCTCATATAGCTCTCTGTCTCAATATCCAACAAATGAATACATCCCTCATAGACGCTCTCATAGTTCTTTGGACAAACCCAAGTAAGTAATACCATTCCTAAGCGTTTACCTTTAATTTGCAAATATAGGATTTTATTACCATTATTATATTCCCAAGTAGTATTCCCTTTGATATTTATTAAAAGGAATACTTCAAAATAATATGATAGTGTGGATGTTTTAAATTTACCATTAGTAAGAACTATTTAAAATAGTAAAATCCCTCCACATGTTCTGCCTCTAAACTAGTTTCCACATGTTAAGTTAGCTCCAGAATAAAGTCGGGATTAGACATGTTAGTTGAAATGTTAATAACATTTCAACTAACATGTCTAATTTTACAAAACCTCATAAGGTGATATCACCCCTTTACTACTTTTATATTTGTGATTATTATATATAGTGTATATGTTAATTAGTGTAATATATTCTAGAGGCGTACTCCTATCAAAAAACGCTAAGAGAGAAATTCATATAAACATGGTTTAGAAACGTTTAGTTTTAGAGCTATTAAAGGTTTTCCTCAAATATCGATTAATCGTGGGGGATCGATTTAAAGACCGCTTGACCACCAGATTTGAATCAATGCAATTATATCTCTGACAATATTTAAAGTCCATTGTTTACACAACTCCTGTGCCTGTGGTTGATGTTTTAAGAGAGCGTATCGTAAATGTATGTCAGCAAACAGGTAGCACCACAGGTGTACTCAACAGAGTAGGACAAAGCACGGGACGCAGGCTCATAAGATGCATTGAAGCTGGACAACATCTTAAACCATTTTTGAAACAAAATGTTCTAACTTGTGGTTTGGTTTATTTTTGTTAAATTTTGCCTTGTTTGATTGATTGCTTCTTCTGTTGGATTGATTATTAATTTTCATTCTTTACAACATTGTTTTCAATATTTTGGATTATTTTCTAATCACGTAGAGATGGGGTGATTACCCCCATACCCCCCCCTGGATCTACCACTGGTTCGAGCTATACGCCTATTACTAATTATGCCAATAGGCTAGAAAGGAGGGAAGTAGAATTTAGAGGAATTTTACCCGCATTTGCGTGGAGATAGCGTGGGAAGCCATCTAGAAAAAAAAATTCAATGCGTCCAACCGGAATAGAACTACGATCTCACCGTCATTGGCAGTCTATTCTATTGCAAGGGTTACGCCTTAGACCATGCGGCCAACGAAGCGGGAGGTCTACTCTTTACAGAAATTCTATTGGATAATATTTTGTTGTTTCGGTGACCTCATAATAGAAGGGCTTCATATTTTATCCTTTTTTATCCTTTTATTTCATTGAAAATCAACTGCGTTACCTATCTGACACCCTAGCTCAGTTGGTAACGTGTCTGTCTACTAAACTAAGGATCCTGGGTTCATTTCTCAGTAGTGCCGAAAAATGTATCATAGGTGAAATGTGGTTTTCACATTTCAAATTGGTGAGTTAACGGCCGAGGGATTGATGTTGTGTCTGTTCTATATTAAAATTAGTTTATAAATCAATGCTGATATAATCAGTCGGTTCAGAAAGTGAACCATTAAATAGTTCTAATAAGTGAATTAAAAAAAACTGCACTACCCAATGACACAAAAATAATTTACAGCATAAGATTGCTGACATCCAAATGGGTAGAATGGTGAACGGGTCAAGGCTAATATAAAATGTTTCTACTTGTGAAAATGCACTGATGACAAGAGAATGCGTGACTTGTGTTTTATTTCCCTTAGACGTCATTAGAATACGAACCAAAGTGTATACGTTGACTATTGATCGAGTCAATGGCATAGTAAGTCAAAGTCAACAAGTGGTGTGCAAGAGTCGTGCTTGGATTGTTGGGGTTGGACTGAGTTTGGTCACATAGCAACGTGGAAATATCATGTGTCAACTAGTTGCAGGCTAGGAAAACAAAACACACGCACACGAGCTCAATTACCAGTGAGAGAGAGGGGGTGGGGGGGATATAATCACACTATGTATAGTCGATAGAGGATTATTGTCATGTAACAGACATTTTCAAAATATCCCAAGCCACAGAAAAACAAATTGAAGACATATTCAAGTAGGTCGTTGAGCAGTATACCTCTTTCCCCTCATGTTCTTATCGTTAGTCGTTATTACAGTCTTTATATTTGGATTTCAAGTTGAAATAGATCTTATAAATTCTCATTGGATTTGAAGTCGATCTTTTTCCTTGGTGAATAAGTTAGACAGAAAACTAATGAATACTAAATCAATTCATAGGACTTGAGGCATTAACCTCACAATATATATAAAAAAATAAATTAAAATATAAACATACTTCGGTTGGGGGTTAAAGAATGTCCATGTCAAGTATCGTTAAATTTGGTCCACGCACCTGACAGTAATCGCTAAACAAATAAATAGACAGACGACAATATGACAAATGGTCAAATTAAAACAGGACATCGTTTCACTCAGTAAATTAGCGATGACCACACAACATAAACGCAAATTTGACATTAGCTATTACTCAAAACCTCTAAAGTAAATAATCACAAAACTTCCAAGAAACTGGTGAAGTGGAAGGACCTTAGTGAATATAGATTCGAACATAAAGATCCTACTACTTTTTTGAAGTGGTTGGTGATGTGACAGCACTTAGAATCTAAAAACCTAATAAGGATTCAAGACGTTGCCTACCTGTGGCGTCACGTCATCTGGAGGCAGGATTTGCCGTTTCATTCAGCGAGTTTTTAAGATTTAACGTAGCAACAAAAACTATAAATTCTTAAATAATTCTAAAAATAGTCCTATGGAGTCATAAAATTATTTTTATCTTGAAATATCTTTTTTTAAACGTATTTTTTATAAGTAATCTACAACTTAGGCTATTTGGCTTGGTCACGAAAATGTCCTTCAGGAATCTTCCTGTCAAAATGTAGATTTTAAAAGTCTGAGGTAGTTAAATGTATATCTAAATAAGGAAACAAGAAAAAGGTAATTTTATCAAACAGGTCAATGTTTTCAAGGCGCAAGTAGTATAGTGAGTGTGTAAACTCGTCAGAGCAAAAAGGGAAGGATCATCAGAAGATAAAAAAAAGGCCTCGCAGGGTGAACTGCTCATTTTCTACCCACTCTTTCTATTTCTCATTGGCATCTAAGTATGATAGCGCTTAGACTGCTTAGGTGCGTCAAGTTAAGATACAACCCACTTCGCAAAATAGCTTTGAAATCTCCAAGTAGGAAACGTCATTAATTATTGGTTTGAATACAAGGCGCATCTTCATGAATTATTGAAGAAAACTATTTTCCCGATATTGCTAAGAGTACGAGTGTTCTAGACACATCCTTTTCACCCCACCCTCCCACTCATATCACCAAAATTAAACCTACTTGATTGGTGGAAATTATCCTTTTTTACTTTTCATAAAAGTTCCCCATACTTGTCTTTTTTATTCATTTCTGAAGAAAGCCTTTGGTTAAATTATTATTGCAAACGACATTAATCGATGACAAATAATTATAAATATAACATTTATTACCGCTTTATTATAAAACCTTTCCTAGCATTTAAATTGATACATTTGTCGTAGTACTGCATACTCCCAACAAACAACTTTTACAAAAACCCATAAACCGAATAGACTAATTATAACATTTTTGACATAAACAGTTTCCTTATTTTGGCTGTCCGTGGATCTGGGTTCATTTTGAAAGACAATTGTGTCACGTTCGAAACTAGACCGGTGTTTGCGAATCAAGATGACGCTGCGACAAGCATTTGTAGTGAACTCTAGTGACAAATAAATAATATACTAGTGCGTCAACTATAGATAGATAGATAGATAGATAGATAGATAGATAGATAGATAGATAGATGAATGATAAGAACCACTTTCTCTATTGAAAACATATACACCGTTTGAAAATGTATTATTTTGAACGATGAAAATATATAATTGACAAAATATGCAAAAAGGACGCACCGAACACCTCAAAAAGCCACAGGTTCTCATCCCCGATCTATATTCATAGTTTGAAAACAATTTGAGAGAAACAAACATTAAACATATATATTTATCGTAATGTCGCTACTCCCCCCCCCCCAACCCCCCAAACCGTGGGCCGACGTTTATTGCGATGGGTAAATAATTGTGAAGTTCGTTTTGATCTTGATTATTGAAATATATTAGTTACTATAAGAGTGTATAGGCCTAAATGTGATGAAGGTTTTAGAACGGGTTGAAAGTTAAAAAAGGGTCCTTGTTCTATCAATGTCCCTACTCATCAATTCCGCGCCCTGACCTATATTCGGCATTAAAACTCTTAACTGGTGCCGAACACACGGCCACCCGGCTATGCACTGTTGTTATCTAACTCTGACTTTCAAGATTGTTTGGGACATCCTCCTCCGTACTGGACAGGGACTCAAGCTGTAGTATATTCTCCCTATAAGTTGGTATAACTCGGCAGCTGAGTATGTAGAGCCATTAGAAGTAACCTCCTAACACCTGGCATCCTTCCCAGCCCCCCTCTCCTGAAAAGGTCTAAAATTCGCTATTATATACCAAAAAAGGAGGGGTGTTTCCCCTAAATTACTGGTTTTGCCAATGTTCTTTGTTATGCTAATCGGCAAAACAATCATTGCTTTTGAAAACATAACCTGGTACGCGTACGTAACTGCTAATTCAGAACAATTGACAGTATGATTTCTCAGGCTTACATCATTATTTTATGTTCTGGGTCAACAAAGGCTACAAGCTAAAACATTATTAAAATATCTTATTAATTCCATAGGCTGAGAAGTATCAACAATGATGATAGCCACCACACCAAGGATACGCGTCAAAACTTGATGCTAGAACTCCATCTATACGTGTTGCATGCCAATACGTCCCTTCTGATACATCTTCAAACCTGTTGGTACACACGATTGCTGGTAAGAAACCCTTAAATACTCATAAATAACGGTTCGCGTTTTTATTACAATGCTTTTGCGGTGAAAGCTTACAGTCTCACCATGTTGGGATCTACTATGGCCCAATAGTATAAACTACAATAACGTGGAAATAAACAATGTAAACATGCCACCTACCCTGGTAAACGAAGTGTATACTTACACAATTCCTTAATTTATATGTAATTAAAATTGTACTATGCCCCCAAAGAGGTGAATGTGAACAGTGAGACGCAGCTGCGAACACAAGTCACAAAATGGACATAATGGTAATTTGAGATTGCAGGCTTTCTCACAACTTTATCATTAGCTTGTGAAGAGATTATATCTCACATAGTAATAGTAATGGTATAACACAAGAGCAAGATAAATGCGGCTGGAATAAAATATCTAATAAATGGATGTGGAAAAACTCGTATGAACAGAGTCGGTAATGAATGGATACTGAAGGAGTGTGGTTTGAAAGGGAATCCAACAGGTATTTGGGAAAGAGGCGTCGTCTTAAATTGGTTTGGGGATGTTGATAGGATGAGTGTGGATCGAGTGACGAAGCAAATATATGATGGTAGATTGTGTGGATCAAATAGAAGGGGTAGGCCATGAAAGACGTGGCCAAATGTTGTAGACGAATGTGTAAAAAAGAGAAACATAGTTTTAGGAATAAAAGAGCATGTATGACTCGGTGTATGGATGTTGTTGAAGCGAAAGTAGTATGCAAAGATATGGAAGTGTGGATCAAGTTATTGAGGATGGATTGAGTACGGAGTTTTTTTAAAGATATATGCACAGTTTATTTACTACTACGTATGGGAATGGCTTGATTAGGTATGTATGTATGTTGTTATTATTTTTAGGTGCCATATTTATTTTGCTTGTACGATGTGAAGGAAGAAGATAATTAGAGGTTTCCGTTCGATATTGGTATAATACATTAACTATCATAGTAAACTACAATAACTCATTTTTTGTGTCACTAATTCTAATAAATTTCTGAATTATATAAATTTAATCTGATAAAATAATAAATGTGGTAAACTGTTTAATACTGTGCAAACTTCCTCATAGGATGTTGGGGAGATGGGGGGGGGGATCTCACATATACACGTGAATTAAGAACTCTTTTTATATTTGGATGCGATTTAATCGGTCAAATAAGAAACACGCAAAACATTCAAGATTGTCACCACCCCCTTTTGTAGCTGAGTATAGGATAGGTGAGAGGATATATAACTGTGTGGGTTTGTTGTAATTGACATTTCTTGGGGTTTTGTGGTTTTTATTTGTATTTATCTATTACAAGATGTGATGTTGATAGCAATCTTAGGTGACATGAAAGAATCTAAATGACTATTAAGTAGCTTGTGGCAGAATGAAATATTGCAAGGAATGCTTAACCAATGGCCTAACTGACCTTTAGGTGATCATACACGGTTTACAAACCCCGGTACCCTGGGCTCGAATGGTAGCCCTCCAATACAGATACTAATGTTCTAGCATCCTAACCCGCGTATCCTCAAAAACGGGCAGAGGGACCTCCTAGACTCGATTGTGATTAGTCAGCCCTGTTATCTGGAATACACTACTATTTAACCTGGCTCCTGGCCTGGTTTACTGTAGGTAATGCTGACATTCTGTTCATGTTGTCAGTGCATATGTTATATTTGTTTACAAGCAAATCACAACACCTTGCAATACTCGTTTTGTCATTCACAATTCAGAGCACAACAATATTAAACAAACATTCCTCTCAATTTAGGCCGTGTGATTACAATATCATAATTAATCCATAAATGGAACTAAAATGTTCATACAAAATAATTCCTCAAAATATCTTAATGAAATTATTAAAACATATAGTTTGCAATAAACTGGTCATTACTTAAAACTCATATTAATCTTTGATCACTTTTTACAAATTGATTACCCGATTGTTTATCTTGTTTTTATTTATAATCCACTATTGTATGGTGTTGCCACTTTTGTCAGTTTTTCACGTAATAGTGTGTATGAACCAATCGCCATTCCTTGGGGGAATCTATTCTGACCAAACAACACGGGACGCTGAAAGGTCTTTGCACTCCACTTCACACCGCATATTACTGACATGTGGAGTCCATTCGCAATAGGAGTGGTGGTAGCTCACAGCTAGCAGAAGATGTAAAAACGGTTAAAAGAAAAACATTATTAAAACAAATTGTTTGTTGTAAAAGTTTTATCTTCCTAAAGTGACAACATATATATATGGCCTTACAAATATTATGGTTTGGCGAATGGATACATGCGAATATATCTTTTAACTTTTGATAGCCGTTAGCTACCACCACTCCTATGATGAATGGCCTATACTAACTCCTTGAACAGTATTCCACACGAACCTAAAACCATTTAACACCCAGCTCAAGATTTCAATACACCTCGCTGAACAATGGACGTTGCTCTTCGTTGAACAACATAAAATATAACTCTATACAATTCCTTGGTACTACATGTGAATATCATGTTTGAACACACTGGTTCAAAGCTTTACCAATCTCAAGAACCCTGATTAATAAGAACACCTAACTGGATTCATTTATACAAAAGTAATTTTGTGTCCGACGAGAACTATATGCAAAAATTGTGTATGGTATCAGATGCAAGAAGCGATTGAGTTCCAACATCATTATCATCCTTCTGTTCATAGCTTCACGAATTATTGATGTAAATAAAGAACAAAGTTTATATCCATAGCACTCGATTGAATGTATATAATGTTCAAAATAAAATTAACTCTAGTATAAAGAAAATAGATTGGATTTAATTAAATGGTTTCAGGTATAATAAACAATCGCAATGAATGTCTTATAGATTACATAAAAGGGTATAAAAGTTACTGATGTTACTAAGTGAAATCAAAACCTTTAAACATAAGATATGCTTTTCCTTTTTCCCTTGTTTTAAATTTAAAAAAACATTCACTAAGCTTCCAAAGCTATCAATAAATTCAAATTTTTTTCAAAAACTTTATTAATCTGTCTATATTTACCGAATATAAATATTAATAGAATTTAATTAAATTAAATTTTCGATAAATAATATCAAGATAACTTAAATAACGTTTAAGATATTAGTGTTGTATTAAACAAAACAAAAAACACTTTGTTCAAACAGTTAATTTTTTTTATAAAGAATACGTTCACGTAGCTTAGTCGAGCTGAATGTAAATAATCAGTTTATTTAATTTTCAGATTGTTACTCTTCAAGATCCAAACCTAGGCTTGGCTAAATCTCAGCTCATAGTATGCAGCCCTAGTCATGTGGAAAGGTCTTACCATCGAATGACTAGGGAGATTATGAAACCATATATCACTCTAGATCAAGCTTTTGATATATTGCTAATGTTTCAGGCTGAAATGCTCAGTAACAAACATTTAAAGAAAATATTTTGGAAGGTAAATTGAATACATATTATATACAAACAGATAGTCAAATGAAAAATTTCCATTGCTTTAGCAAGCATATTAAATATTCAAGATAATTTTCGTTGAATAGTGTTAAGTTTCCATACAAACTATTCTTTAATGTCTACCATCCATATTTAGTTGAAATAAGATGATTATTTTAAATATGATTTTTCACACCCAAGAAATATTCTAGATTGCAGTTTGATTGCCATTATAATACGATAGTCAGCCATTGAAGAAATTATTAAAGCGCCAACACGCTTGACCCTGACTAAGGAGTCTAGGATTCGAATGGTTAGAATTCTAACCATAAAATGTGGTTTTCTATCCTTTCTTCTCACGATTTATTTGTATTTCCTCATAAACACTCATCCTTACTCCTTATTTTAAGTCGTCAATAAATTGTATTTATAACAACACATTTAATACAGTGGCAAATTACAGTATATATTATTTACTATCACATAAAGAGGTTTCATTCTATATTATAAATTTATATTAGAACAATAAAGATATAAAAAATGTTTCAAACATAGTTTTATAATCATTTTGACTTTAATTTAATAAATTAAAAGGCCTCCATATTTGGTAAATATTCAAAAGATCAAATGTGCAAACAAAGATTTAGTTTTTTTGGGCAATGTCATGTTATTTATGCTATGGCTAGGATATGTTTTGACTAAGTTGTTTTTCTTCATCAGGACCAAATGATGTACCACTCTTTAACTCAACATTTACAAAGGTATCTGACAGGACCAGGCAATCAGATCAAAAGGACTGAAGACTTTGAACTTTTGCTTTCCACTAGACAAGCTGAAATGGAAGCGGCGGCTATGGTCCTCGACACGCTTCTAAAAACTCTACGAGACACAGACAGTCTGCAAGAGAAGGTTAAGGTACAGCTAGCTTTTGATCAAGCCTCTCTGCACATTTCAGTAGTATCGTTAGAACATTGCGGGATGGAAATAATCTGATCAACTCCATGGCCTAGTTGCCCAGTAACAATAATATTAAGTTTATATTCGCATTTGAAGATCATTACCAGGTATCGGAATATGTGCAATTACTGATAGCATTATTGGTACGATAACTGCCCAACTTGATAGAAAGATTTGCGGGGGAAAAAATCTTTTGCTTCTTTCTGATTCATCAAAGTTTTGAATGAAATTCTTTATTAATTTTAATATTGTAGCTACCCCCTTCGCCCGAGGTCAGGATGTAATTAGAGGGTAAATTTGGGGTTGACCAGACAATAGTATTGACCTGGTTTTTGATTGGATTTTATTATAAAAGAAATAGAAATAATATTCTACAAACGAAGAGACAAATGTGATGGTTATAGTGTATATAATAAGAGATAGGTTTAAAGTGAGCTAATCGCGTCACGTCAGTCCAAACAGGACCTGGGTCGATACCCACGCATTCCACCTGTTCCTACGCTTTGGCATGGTGACTACGTTACTCGGTTATCTGTGAAAGTCCGTTAACTATGCAGCACTGGTCGTGATAGTCAAAGTTAATGCATTATATCTAGCCTCCGTCACTCGAGTTCTAACACAAACATTGAACTTCGACTAATGGATCCCTAAGAAGGATTCTCTCCACTCGTCTCAATTACACTTGATAAATCTCATAGGATAAGTCAACCTAGCTAATCATAAGACTTTTATATTTTTAATCCCCAGAAGGAAGCCTAGTACCCTTCAACTGTTTTGAGTCCAACCAATAAACAGCAGTTACTACCTTATTTTTAAACACGTGTTGCAAACAAGCTTACTTGACATTGAGTAACAAACATATTGCGTCTGTTATGAAAAGTCATGGTGATTGTTTTGGCATTAATTGTTTTTGTTGCTGAGATGGGATGGTCTAATTTGACAATGTTTGCATTGAATAATGAGTTGAAGAGTTGAGTCCTAGTAAACATTCCTGGGATGCTTACAATATAAACTCAATCTTAAAACTAGATAAGAAGTTTGAGAGCGACTGTCTGTAATTTTGATTAATATGTTAATTAAATTTAATCTGATTTTACATAGAAAAATTAGATGTTTTGTAGAGGAAGTTTATAGGGTTTACCAGTGGTTTAGATATGCATAGAAATTAACATTTAAAACAGATGTGATACACTCTAGCAGATAATATCTGTCGGGCTTCATGTAAGTGGACCAAGCTACGAAACATGTCCTAAAGGAAGAAGTAAAGCCATATAATTCCTAGATTTAGTAGTATTTGTATAAAATCAACCATAACTTGTAATGATCCTGCTTTGTTGCATAGCTTTTGGTGTAATTAAATTAAGTTTGTGTCAAATCTATTAGTCGCACTGTACTGTTGTGTTTTCATTTCCGTACACGTGCGAGCAGGCTACGGGTTAGGAACATTTAGTTTGCTTGTTCTTAGCTCTAGTAATTATTAAAGAAAAAAACCTCGCAGTGTGAGTGCGAGAAAGAGAGCAATATTTTTCATTTGCAAACTGTATTTGTTTTGATTTCTTTTTAAAAGGTAGTTTTGCTTGTGCTCGCTAGAGTTCAGCTGCTCTCAGTATCAAAATTAATGTTATAGCCATGAAACTGGTGGGGGTATGAATAATTTGCAGCACTTGTTAACGAGGTGTTCTGAGAGAAAGACACGATGAAGAAACGCGAGTGTTATTGGGGCAATTTCTTGAATGTAGCATCATAATATGTGCAAATAAAACTTGTAATATGTATTAATATATACATTATTTAATTAACAACATCATCAGGAGGTTCGCGTGGAAGGAGAATCGCGACAAATGGCTTTCCCAATCGCGGGGCACGATAAAAAACACTCACGGTAAACTCGGGAATTTAAGAGGTGCTCACCGACGGCTTGATAAAATACTCACGGTAAACTCGGTATTTTAAAAGGTGCTCACCGACGGCTTGATAAAAAAAACACTCACGGTAAACACGGGGAATTAATAGGTGCTACCAACCAATTCAAGGGCAGATGCAGCAGCGGGGCAGATGCAGCAATGGAGCAGCTGTGACACACAAAGGCGTTCCTGTAGGTACTTCATCAACAATGCAGGATAGCAGCGAAGTATTTCATCAACGGATGTTGGCGAATCACCGAGGGACAGGTCGACTGAATAGCGTAGATATGTTTTGCTACATGGTATTATTTCATTATTTAATCAATTAATGTTATTGATAACAGCAGTGAGGCAACAGAGCAGCGGATGCTGGACCATCGCCGTGGAACAGATCAACAGAATAGAAGGGGATGAATAAAATGTTTGTGTCACATTTCAGTATTTTAATTAATTAATGTCATTGTGGATAGCAGCGAAGTATTTCATCAACGGATGCTGGACAATCACCGAGGGACAGATCAACAGAAGAGCAGTAGTTATATATATTTTGTTTGTTACATTTAATTATTTTAATTAATTGATTGATGGGTTCATTGTAGTAAGGGAACTCTTTATAACATTTAATGAAGTAAGTAGAACTTAAAAGGTGTTTAAACTTAGAAATTAATATATTTAAGAAATTCAACAACTCTTTTAGTTGATGATGTTAGAATCAGAAGAGGATTTAATTGGGGAAGAGTGTAGTAGTGGGATAGGTCAGTTTCCATTTTGTTCGGAAGATAAAGACATCATGAACAGACCATATAACCAAGAAGGATTAGAGGAGAGTGACGAGGATTGGGAAAATGAAATGTATGAGAGTAGATTAAACAAACTAAAGGTGGGAAATGCAAACAGTAGAAACTTACATGAAGGGTGCATTTCTGTAATAGAACAGGTAGAAGAAGGGGAGTCAGGAAATAATAGTGAGAATCAGATATTAGATGAAAATAGCTCAAAGGGACATTCAAAATTAAAGGATGGGGGTGATGAAATTTCGATATTAAAAAAAACTACTGTAGACATAGAGGATAGTAAAAGAGATTCTGAACCAGCTCAGGTAGAAAAGAATTTAATAGGGGAAGGGAACAAAAAAATTGAACAACTTATCATGACTATAATGAGTCAGATGGAAGATAATAATAAAAAATTGGGAACCCAAATAGAAAATAATAATAAAAAATTGAGAGCTCAAATAGAAAACAATATTAAAGAATTAGGAATAAAATTAGAGTGTAAACTAGATAACCTGGAAATATCGCACCAGGCACTTAATGTTAAGGTAATGGATCTAGATAAGAGTTTGATCACTGTAAAACAAAATCAAAACGAGTTGGAACAAAAACAAGATAATTTAAGAAAAATTCATTTTGATTTAATTGGGGGAGTTGACAAAGTGAATGAAAAAATAGAAGGGCTGGAAAAGAAATTTATAGAGACAGTCAAAAGCACAGAAAATAATGTAGAAGGTATTGAGTTCAAAATTGTTCAAATAAAAAATAATGTCAAAATAGTTCAGTCTAACTTGGAAAGAGAAGTCAGTAAGGTTAGGTTAGAACTGGAGGGTCAACTGGATGTGAACAGGGATTATATTACGTCGCAAGTAGAAGATGTACTGACCCAAAAAGGCGAAAGCATAGAGGAAAAGGTCAAAAAGTTAAAAAATAGCTATATGAAAAATCTTGAGAAATTACAAAACAAAGTGGAGGATTTAGAATGTAAATTTAACGAAGTCAAAAATAAAGAGAAAGTTGATAGTCATGTTTGTCATAATAGTGTCTTGTTTAGAGGAATGAATGAGGAGATGTTATCTTCAATTCCCAAATTCAAGGGGCAGAAAGGAAATATTTCGGCAATCCAATATATTCGAAAAGTGGAGCGTACTTTGGAAGGAGAACGATTTAGTGAAGCGAATAAGATTGCTATTTTGTTATCAGGATTAAGAGAGGAAGCTAGGTCCTGGGCAAATTCTGTAGAAGGAGAATGGGATACATTTTTGGAGGCAAAGAATGCTTTGTTGGGGAAATTTTGGTCACAGGTAAAACAAGATAGTTTTTTGCAGCAGATTTTCAATGGTAAATACAGTGTTCGAGCAGGAACTATGTGTGAATATCTTCACAAATATAAGGTACAAGCAAAGTATTTGAAATACCCGATAGAGGAAGATAGGCTCATGGGGCATTTAATATATCATTTTCCTCACAATGTACAGGATGCTCTTATTGGCGCGAATTTACAGGACCTTCAAGACATGGAGCGGGTGTTAAATGCATTTGATGATAGATGTCAAAGAACTAGAGAGTGGGAATATTTAGGGGATGTGCAGGAACATGATTCAACACAAAATGGGCACGTACCTTCAAATTTAGAAAGAAGTGAAGGGAGAGAAAGTAAACCAAATTGGTCAGGTTTCCAGAAATTTAAGGGTCAATACCATCCACAGGGACAAGGTAGAACAAATTATCAGTTTCAGAGAGAAAGCAGAACACCACCTCCATCACAACACTGGGAGAGAGGGCAAGGAAATAGGAGCAGGGGAAACCAAGATAGTGGTCCACGATTCAACCAGGGACAGGATAGGCAATATGATCACAATCAGGTACCAAAGGGATATAATCAGTATTATCACCCACCAAGGTACAGAGAACAAAGAGACATGGGAACCCAAAATACTAATCAGGGACAGAGGCAAGAGGATGGACGAGGTCGAGCGAGAACTGTAATGGCAGAGGTGTATCAGCCTAAACATTTGGATGAAATTAAACCTTATTTTGAGAAAGTGACAAAGATAGAGGGAAAGTAGGGAAGTATGGTTGGAGTAGGAATAGGTTTTATCTCCTCATGATGATAAAACTTTTATTAGGATTTTACTATGAGCTTAGTAAATTGTGTTTTAAACTTAGTGTGTATAAGAAAAATCTTTTAAGATCTTCTTGTAATGTGAATTTAACTTAGGGTATAATTCTACCGAAATATGGATAGTGTATATTTTGAATGCTATTCAAGAGAACTACCAATTTAGTCTGAAATGTCAGAGATATTATATTTTGTGTTTTGTCAAGAGTTTCATGCTAATTATGTGCAGTGCAATGTGTATGTTTTTTATGTTGTTTATTATATTATATTATCATATGAGAATAGTGTACATGTAAGAAGGCTAGCTAAACTCTAAATAATAACTCTCTTTAATATCACTAGTCTATTGTGTTTTATCAATTAAAGTGAGACGCTAAAACCTTTCTGCCATAGAACATTAAAATCAGAAAAGGAAATGGCAAAGCAAGATGAACATTATTAGGACTGTTAAGTGAGAAATTTTGAAGTAAACGACAAACATTTTAAATTATATCAGATGAGTGATGAACACTACGCACCTTAGCTTGCTGCTACTCTATGTAACCAATGCATAGGTTTTCTAATTTTTGTTGAATATATAAGATTTAGTGGTGTCATAATAATGTGCAAAGGGCTCAATGTAAAAACAAGCTGACCGAATTACTTCCTGACTTATTTTTCTTCTAAAAATAACTCAGAAAGTAGGGGAGTACTGTAATGATCCTGCTTTGTTGCATAGCTTTTGGTGTAATTAAATTAAGTTTGTGTCAAATCTATTAGTCGCACTGTACTGTTGTGTTTTCATTTCCGTACACGTGCGAGCAGGCTACGGGTTAGGAACATTTAGTTTGCTTGTTTCTAGCTCTAGTAATTATTAAAGAAAAAAAACCTCGCAGTGTGAGTGCGAGAAAGAGAGCAATATTTTTCATTTGCAAACTGTATTTGTTTTGATTTCTTTTTAAAAGGTAGTTTTGCTTGTGCTCGCTAGAGTTCAGCTGCTCTCAGTATCAAAATTAATGTTATAGCCATGAAACTGGTGGGGGGTATGAATAATTTGCAGCACTTGTTAACGAGGTGTTCTGAGAGAAAGACACGATGAAGAAACGCGAGTGTTATTGGGGCAATTTCTTGAATGTAGCATCATAATATGTGCAAATAAAACTTGTAATATGTATTAATATATACATTATTTAATTAACAACATCATCAGGAGGTTCGCGTGGAAGGAGAATCGCGACAAACTTCCAAAAAGTTTGTGAAAGTATTGTAGAGGAGGCGCCCAAAGGAGATACGTATGCAAAATATGAGGACTGCATTCTGACTTTTGATTTAGGTTCTAGAGGTCACAAAGTTCGATAAAATTGATGGTGACATGTATTATTATGGTCAAATAATTAACAATGTAGGTTGTATGTATAGGTGAATAAATTAAATAACAATAAATATACTATATACACATGCATTAAAAAACATACACTTATGTGAAAACTAAACAAGCAAGTGCTCAAATTGTTTCAAGTATCTTGTTCAAAATTTTTACAATCACTGTTTACAGATGTTCACAGTGAAATACATATTAAAGCCAATTTATTACAACTACATGCCAATGTACGGCAGCTATAATTACATTTGGATGGCTTAACTAAAGAATCAGGTGGGTTCCTTGGTCATTTGTTTTGTATACAAATTATTTTCTCGTAACTCATTGGCAAATTGTAGGAAACCAATGGGCATAAATAGTGGATCAGATGAGCTTTTCCATAAATAAACTTGTGCTGAAGCTTTTGAACTGTGTAAGTATAATGCATCAGAGGTGCATATCACTTTTGACAAATTTAAACCAAAGACTACATTTTGGAAAATAAATTTAGGTCGAAGTTCGTCCGCTGTTATTTTTGGTTTGGATAACAGGTAAGTGCAAACTTTTTCCAGGTCTTGAAACTGCTGTGTCCTTAATGATCCATTACCCAAAGCTGAAAGTGCGTTCTGAACAAAATCCATTGACGCGATGGTTAAAGCTTTCTTTTTGGTACCTATGTGACTGGTGGTGTCACAGCCTGTTAAAGAATGTAATGCTGACAAGACATTACACATATTTTATTTATTGCGCTCTCTATTAGTGTTACGTCACACAAATAACCGTCCGGTAAAAGTTCAATAGCTATTGTAGCTTTTCTCGGTTGTTTTGCACACTTTTGCATAGTCATTTTATCTGAATACAAATAACGAACACGTTTTATTACTTCACTAATAGACATGTTACACATTAATTCCATAGAAGATTTTGACCTATCACAGGGATAGGTAAATAATACTATTTCACCGTACTTATCAATACAAAGTGTCAATTTTCTACAACTGCATCATCTATATTAGTGAGCTCAGCCATGCGTATCGCCAAGTATGATAATTCAAAATAGCAAGTATTAAATGTATCTTTTATTTCATCCATTAGTTTTTCATAAGCATTCCATAGTATTTCTTGGGGTATTTTAGACGAAGGTCAGCCTGGTTTGTTCTCAGAGGATCTCGGTAATCTTAGATACTCTCGGTAGCAAGTTTTATGGTACCTTATTCTATAGCAAACAAGTCTTGAGGTGTTTGACAGATACTTATTGCTGTAAGAACGCTATCTTGCTTAACATGTGTAGTATTGAAAATAGTTTGTGCAGCAGATAGCTCAGAACAGATAAAAAGTTTTTTGGTTCGTTTGTTGACTACATATTTAACACTTCAATACCTGTGAAGACACTTCATTGTTCCTCAGAGAAGTGCGAACATTGTCGGTAGACACAACATCAATGGAACTAGTACTTTCTTATTTTTTTAATAATGCTATTTCTTGACACCGAACTTTCTTCTCACTTACGTAACTCACCATACAATCTTAAAGCCAAGAAAACATCTGGGTACTGGATTCAGGATTGAATAGTTATTGAACTTTGCAGTTACTTCAACTTTACGCCTCTCTACTGCACGTTTTATAGTAAGCAACGACTGCACCTTTGGTTCTTTCACTAATTGCCCTGATGTACCACAAAACAAACAAGAACATACATAGAATTTCTTCCTCTTTAAATTAACAACTTGCACTGACACTATTTTACAAAAATACTTTTTAAATGCGTAAATAATATAATAACAAGATCACAACTCACTGTAACAGCAGTTTACAATGTTGATTTACGATTGGCGACGTGACAACTGCGCCAACGTCAACGCCAATGCAAGGGACAAAAGGGCTTTGGCCTTGAGCGGGTGGAGGTTGTATTGGGGGAAAAGACCACACTTACTCACAGCAACATGCATTTCTATGCATCTTAACGCCTTAGGTAAGCGTACCACAAAAGAGTTTGCGGTCCTCATATTTTGCAAACGAAAATACCTTTGGCACCTGCAACATTAGGCTGGATGTATTTAAATCAACTCTGACATTATCTTGTCAAAAAGAGGGCGATTATAAATTATCACTTTGGAATTTGTTTGTGTAATTAGTTGTTTCAGTTTAATGACGGTAGCGTTATTCAAAGCCTGCTTGTTCTTCTTGTCACTGCACCACAAATACCCTTCAAATATCACAACACATGCTCTCGGATGATAGAGGACTTCAGAAACTTCTCTTCGTTTGTATGGAACAAATTACCAGAGGCAGAAGTAAGCTATGTTGAATATTGCATGATTAGCTGTATACTAAGCTTGAATTATAATTTATTTTTATCTACAATGTGCAAGCTATCATTAATTTTTTAATGCCAGAAAACATTCTATTTGCAAGGGAGATGAACATGAAAAGATAAGATTAATGTTTAAATTGGTAGTACTTAACTATAGTGATAATAATAATTAATGTATCGCATGGACATGACAAAATTAAAAGACTGCATTAGTTTTTTATTTTACCTAGTATTTTATTTTACCTATTCACTGTCATATTTCTCAATCTATAATTATAACCCAAAAACTTTTAAGTCCCAAGTATATTAATGTTACATGAATAGCATTAGTAGATCAAATAAATCTTTAAGGACTACTTTAGCTTATTAAGAATTAAAACTAAGTAAATTGTATATCTATTTTATTGCCAAAACGTTAAATATGCACTACTATGACCAATGTCTAAAATATTATTTTTTAATATATAACCCGGGATATTCAAAAACCATTCTACATTTCAAAAAAGAAAATGTTTTATGGGTTTATTAAATAAATGAATAATTAGCTTGTAAATAAACTTAAAATTACTTAAATAAAATATTATCTATGTTGCGGTCAAAAGTCAATATCGAAACATGAATAACAACGCCATTTTATTACCCATACATAATGACACCGCTATTCAGCATTATCGAGTTTTGCTATTCAATCATTTTTTTCTTCAAAGTTGAAATTCTTTACTTTCTCAAAGTTTATTTGGTTTATCAATAATACATTGACTTAAGTGCATGAAAAATAAAGCCTAAGCTAGCTTGTCAAGTTATACGAGAATAAGTCAAGGGCTCCCCAATATCTTTATGTGGTAAATAAAGGGTTTATCTACTTTTCGCCTCCATCTGAACGCTTATACCATTTCTCTTAAATAATTAAATAATAAAGTTAGATACAAAACAAGTGGATCATTTCTATATTTATTTACTTAACATAGCAAATTCTAACAAATACTGTTACATTCAATTATTTATCTCGAATTAAATTTCTATATCCTATGGATATACACATCTTCGAGTGAAAGTTTAAGATGTCTTGACACAATAACATGTACTATGGACGCATTTAGATGTTTCTTGATCTTTCAAATATTTAGAGCTTTATAATACCTCGGATATGAAATTGTTCATAAGGCATAGGATGTAGAAACTGATATTGAAATTACTCGAAAAATATTCACTAAATTTGAATGAATATTCATCAAATTCAATTCATAGATCACCATGACAACGCTATTAAAAACCTATGTCCTAAGCGTAATTTGATGAAATCAGTTTACTATCTAAATAATGTCATGTGATTCCTATGACAAAATAAATGGTACGGAACTCGGCACGGACTTTCTCGCTCTATTTAAAAATGGAGACATTTACTCAAAACTTGTAAATATGTGAAACGAAATAATAAACACTAGCAAATCCAAGAATAAATTGCACTATAATTATGTAAAACTTTTTGAGTCCAAGTTTTAAATTTTATAATCTTATTTTTAAAGAATTAATGTCCTCATTTGTTTGTTTGGACCAATAAAAAAGATCAATGTTGGGTCAACATTTCGGATTAAAATTTTGACTTCCGGTTAACCTTTTTGATATTTTATTAGGTATTGCACATTTTCATGTCATCGCATTGCTATTAAATTCCTCATTTATAAAGTTTGACCAATAAAAAATGTAAATATTTACTATTGAGTCTAAAATGGAAGTATATATCATAGTTGTACAAACATTTCTCCTAATAGGTTTAAGGAAAAATAACAAACTTTTTGAGAGACCTACCTATATTTAATTACTCTATGGCATTGGAGAATTATTGCGTTAAAACTTAAGTAGTATCTCTTTATAACTAAAGCTTAGAAAATTGTATTAATATAGTGGTCAATATCTCAGAAACTGTTAGTTTTATAAAAATATATTTCATATAATTTTTTTATATTTTTAATAGTACTACAATTTTGCAATGATAAGTAATTTACTATTCCAAATAGTTACGGAGATACGGAAATTTCCTCTTCTGTAAAGTACCCTAAAAGTCATTTTCATGGGAAAATGAAAATAGCCAGTTTATTTATAATCTTAATCAACACCTAGATACAAATTTTAAACAAAATATTTTTTTCTCTCTTTTCGCTCTTTATTAAACTACTCTTAATTTAAGTTCAAACAGACACACAGACGGCATTGCAAAGACCACTTTTTAGGGTTCGGAGTGTAATGAAACGTCGACATCCATCAACATTTCAGATTAGATTTTTTTAACGGTCGAAATACTTTACCTTTAGTGTTTGAAAAGTTAATAATATATTTATATATTTGCCTATAGCCTGAAAGTTGTTGGTTTTATAAAATTATGCTTCGAATAAAATATTTGTATTATAAATAGATCTACATATTTGCAATGATAAGTAATTTCATATCTCGAATATTTTAGGAGATAGAAAAAAAAAGAGAATTTACGCATCTGACGTCCTTAAAATTCATTTTTCTGAAATATTGAGAGTATCCATTTTGTTTGGAATATTTATATATGGTTTGAGATGAAATTTAATCAAAATCGTTTGAGCCGATTTTGATGGGGGTCATGAAACGTCGAGATTCATCAAAATCTTGAGTTCAATTTTTTTGATGATCACAATACTTTCTCTACCTGTAAGATAGCTAGAAAGTAAGAATCATTATTAACATTGAAAATGTTTATAAGAATAATGTCCTTTGAACGGTGTATGCATATTTAATCTTATGTGATGTTTATCCTTAAAGGCAGCCATCTTACATCGCATGATTCCACTATGGTATAGTCATTGATCTCTATAATATAACTGTATGGGCGTACGTGGCTGAAATTTTCGAACTGTCATCTGCATACTATTGTGTAAAAGAACCAGAAACTCTCGGGTATCTCTTTCTCTCTTACACACATACAAGGCATTGGGGCATTTTGACATCGTTCACTATTTTTATATAAGATATGAGATTTGTTTTTATTTATTTAGCACTACGTCTTACTACCCGTTTGGGTTATATGCTAATTACTAATTACGCTAATGGATTAGGAATTTAAAAGGTGGAATGTAGAGGAAGTGAACCGGCATTTGCGTGGAGGGGGAGTGGAAATAAATCAATGTGTGATTATTTAAATTAAATAAATGTGCTAATAAAAGGTTTGAAGAGCATAACAAAGTTCGAAACTCCTGAGCTTTTTCTTTAAATAAGTTTATGTAGTCTAATATATACTATGATTTTTGAAAGAAGCTTGTTTGGAAGGCTTTATCTCGTACCATAATCCTACCCTATAGTAGTTTTTAGGTAGGATAAAATACCGTTCATAATGGAATTTCTACTTTTGTTTATAAATGGCCGTTCATCATACCGAAATACTAATATATTATAGGATTCTGGTACGAAATAAAGCCTTACAGATTGGGATTCCTACCAAATTCAGGTTATAGTAGATACTGTACTGTATTTCCTACAAATCTATAACCTAAATGATCGTTTGAGCGTAAGACTTCTGCACAAATTAGGTCGTTCAAACAAATTAAATGAAGTTTTTATCTAACTTGTTTCATTATATTTATGGAACTTTCAATATAATATGGTTTATGAAAGCAATATACAAGATATGAGCCAACATTTAAAAAAAATAGTAATACAATAATACTTTCTACAAGCTTATAACCTAAATGATCGTTTAAACATCAGACAACTACACAAAGTTTGTCATTCATACAAATATAATGAAGTTTTAAGATACCTTATTTCATTATATTTATCGAACTTTCAATATAATATGGTTAATGGAACCAATATACAAGCTAATAGCCAACTTTAAATATATTGTAGTCTTATCAGACTGTAAACAACATGGATGATAGCTACTTATTTAAATATATTAAAGATTGTATTCGTATTTGTAATGTGTTACATGTAAAACTGAACTATATATTCTTTGATGTGAGTGTTTCTTTGGCCAATTGTGGTATAATACTTCACTATTTATTTTTTTAAATAACACTTTTATTTATCAGAGACATGTTTTCGCACAAAAACATCGAAAGAAACAGTTAAATCTGTCCTCCTCCCCCCCTCCCCCACGCCCCTCCAATAAAGCAGATGACAAACTTTTAAGAGTCATGCTTTGGTCCTTTGCAAGGGGTGTGTTTATGCCATTGATCTTCTATACTATAACTGGATGGACATCTGTGGCTGAAATTTTCGAGCTGTCGTCTGCATACCATTGGGTAAGAGAGAAAGAAACTTTCGGGTATCTCTTTCTCGCTTTTACCCATACAAGGCAATGTGGCATTTTGACATCGTTCATTAATTTGATTGATTATATGAGATACATCAATGTGAGAGTGGTTAAATTAAATAAATATGTTAGTTAAAGCTTTGAAGAGCATATAAAAGTTCAAAACAGGTTAGTTTTTTCTTTAAATAAGTTGATGTAGCCTAATATGTACGATTATTTTTGAAGGAAGCTTACTTTTAAGGCTTTATCTCGTACCAGAATCCTACCCTATATTTGTGTCTAGTTAGGATAAAAGACCTTCCAGAAGTAAATTTCTACTTCTGTTCTAAATTTCCGTTCATCCTACCAAAATATTATATATATGATAGTATTCTGGTAAGAAATAAAGCCTTACAGATTGTAATTATTACTAAAATCCGGGTTTATAAGATACTGTACTTCCTACAAGCCAATAACCTAAATTATCATTTGAACGTAAGACTTCTACACAAAGTGTGTCATTCAAACAAATGTAATACAGTTTTTAGCTAACTTGTTTCATTATAGTTATCGAAATGTCAACATAATATGATTTCTAAAAGATATGAGCCAACTTAAAAAAACAGGTATTATTACAATAATACTTTCCACAAGCCTATAACCTAAGTGATAGTTTGAATGCATGGCAACTAATCAAAGTTTGTCATTCAAACAAATGTAATCAATTTTTAAGATACCTTGTTCATTATATTTATCGAACTTTCAATAAAATATGGTTTCTGAAACCAATATACACGCTAATAACCAACTTTAAATATAAGTGTTGTCGTGGCAGATTGTAAACAACATTGATGATAACTACATAAAAATTGAAATATCTAAGGTTTTATTCGTATTTGTACAGTATTACCTGTAAAACTGGATTGTATATCCTTTAATGTAAATGTTTCTTCAGGAAAGTATGGTATAATACTTCACTATTTTCAAACAATAACACTTTTATTCATCAGAAACATGTTTTCGCATAAGAACATTAAAAAAACCGTTAAATCTTTCCCCCCCTCAGTGTAGCAGACGATACACTTGAGCGTCACGCTTTTGTCTTGGAATGTGCATGTGTATGTCCATCCAGTTATACTATAGAGATCAATGGTTTATGCCCATCCAGTATAGTATAGAGATCACAGGGTATAGTTTATTTGATAGGACCATAGTGTAATCAGTCATGGTGGCACTGCTATTTTTCCAGTAAGCGAAGTGTACAGTATTTGCAAAATTCAGTTTTGGGATATTTTATTTATTATAAACGTATTTTATTAAAAAATAATTGACCTTTATTTTAGTTTAGTAAACCATTTTAAATCGATAAAAATATAAATATAGTACCATAATAATATTAACACTAAATAGGAGTAAAACTATTAGGTAGCTAATTATTTTAAGCCCTGAATATTAGTTGTACTATTTTATTTCATATCAAAACAATATCATTATATTTTTGTCATTGGACTTATATGGCCTTATTGAAATAGTAAATTTCATCAACTTATGCTAGTACCGTACATTACTTTTTAATCAAATTGCTATGATTCGGTGATCTATAAACTGAATTTGATGAATATTCATACAAATTTAGTAAATATTCTTCGAGTAGTTTCAATATCCGTTTCTCCATCCTATTTTTTATCTTAAGAACAAAATCATATTCGAGAACCATACATTGGATATAAAGCTCTAAATAATTAGAATATCAAGAAACGTCCAAAAGCGTCCACAGGACGTTCTATAGTGACCGAATACCTTAAATTTTCACCCAAAGATGTGTATACGATATCCATAGGATATCATAATTTAATTCGAAATAAATAGTTTAATGTAACAGTGTTTATTAGTATTTGCCATGTTAAGTAAATTAATAAATGTAGAATTATCTACCTGTTGTGTGTATAGCTACATTATTTAATAAATAAGGGATGGGTGTTTAAATGGAGGTGAAGAGTAGCTAAACCTTTTTCTTTACCACATAAACATAATGGGGAGACCTTGACCTATTCTCGTAGAACGTGACGAGTTAACGTAGGCTTTATTTATTATGCACGTAAGTTAATAATTTATTGATAATCCAATAAACTTTGAGAAAATCAAAGTTTCAGCTGTGATGAGAAAATTATCTACCGATGGTACACTGTGTCTTTAAAGTAGTAGTATTTAAATAGAACTGCCAATGGCGCAAGAAGTTTCTTAGGTAGTAGGGAGATAAAGATAAAGTTTTATTAAACGTTTTATGTAGGGCAAAAAAATCGGCATAGAGAATAAGAAGATGGGGCAGTTGCCTCTTTATATTTAACTAGTGACTCATCATGTTAATAGACGTACAAGAATCATAAGTATTTTATATATATATATATATATATATATATATAATACTAATGCTATACCTACTATATATATGTAAATATATGTTGTCAGAAATATATTCGAGGAAAGGTTTAGGCTATAGGATCCATGAATTATATTTCAAACTAAAATATTTATTAGAGCTTTTTATATATATCTACGAAAGGATATATTTCATTACTAAGACTTATGAATTCATTAATCCAATAAGAAAATTGTCTAGTAAACGTCAATACAATAGCTATAAAAAGTTATTTAAGGTTATGTTTTGAATAAATAAAAAACATTTTATGTAAGGAATTAAATTATAAATAAAATATATATTAGACAAGCATATATATCATTTGACAATATATTTAATATTCATTAAACCTGCAACTCTCATAAACATATAGAGATCTCTTCTATAAAGATACAACTCACTCGTGAAAATTACGGAATTAAATAATTATTTGGTCGCGACAAAGTGTCTTTTCAGTAAGTAGATCGCATTATTGCATCATAACTTAAACCAAATGAATCTAAAGAATAATGGTGATTAATAAAGCAAATAAAGCCTATAAGATAGCTGATATTATTATTTATATGGTAATAAAACATTTTTAAGCATCACTCCATTCTATGTTATTCTTGTGTAAATAATTCATAACCTAGTAATTACATTAACTTTGTGGCTATATACATGTATTGCTTACCTATAAAAACATTAGAAAACACCAATAGTCAGGGCTATGTGGTGTGTCAAAATAACTATAATAATTAGGGAAAGGATGATTTCAAAATCAGTCATATTCAATCTTTCCCCGGCTGAGGGCCGCATAGGTAGGCTACTTGGGAAATTAGCCGGGGGCCATACATGAATTTTTTAATACCTAATGTTTAAACACACACATATACCCATACCCATTCACCCAGCCATACTTATATAACACAACTAACATTAAACCCACGATTATGGAAACTAATTGGAAGTTAGTAAGCATTTAAGTCAACTTTAAGAACCTAAATAATTTTTATATTTTTAAATTTGAAGTATTTCCATTCGAGCTGGTAAGTGCTTGGAGGACACGGGATGTTACCTGTTCTTAATAGTCAAAGGAAATTTAATTTAACCCATTAACATTATTTTATTTTATTTATTAGGTTCATTGCTAATACTAATTTCGACAATTTTTTTTCATTACCACAGCTAATTAGATTACAGGCTGAAATTACAAACACAGCAACAGCAGTCCTGTATGAAATTCTGATGACGATGGAGAGGCTTCACTCCAAGACACTCTCCATTTCACTAGGGAAACTTTTGGATGGTCTACCTTTTGTAAGTCGATTATTAGTGGTTCTAATAAAAATTAATATCCTGCACTTGTCATTACGTGGTGTAACTAGTTAGACTTGAATTTTGGTTGGTCACCCTTGATGGATTTCCAAGTATGATTGAGCATTGGGGTTTCTCCGTGCTCTATTCACAATAATATGAGTGCACTTCTTCTAATATATCTTTTTCATTCCTTACTTCTTAGATTAAGTCAATAATAACCTTTAAAATAAAGTGATACAAAAGGTTTATACAAAACAAGTTAATTTCTATTTTTAATATCTCTAAGGCTCCAGCCATGGTAGCTAGTACACGCTTTTCCTTCTCTGTAAAGCTGTGGTTTGAATCGTTTGTGGGCACATTAAATGGAAACAGAAATAATGGGAGTTGTTTGGTTATTTTTAAAAACTAGAAGTGCTATGTGTTGCTATTCTAGATGCACTTCATTCCCAATCAAATACTCAATAGAATATCATGAATGTTAAGATATATAATGAAATGTTAATGTAATAATTATTAATACATGTAAATAATAAAATTTATTTTTCTTTCAGAAATGCTACGTTAGACGCAGTGTAACTCAATTACTTGGATTAATATTTCCTATTCAACCGAACAAATTGCAGGCTGTAGAAGCGGTTTTAGTCTACCAGCATTTATTTGTAATTAAATGTTTTATGAAAAACATACCAGAAGTTAAAGATTATATTAAGCAACATTTTCAAGAAGAATTTAGGTATGTTGTACCACTAGGCTTTAGACTCCTTAATGAAATTTATTTATGTACAAAGGATGAATAATTTAATACAAATTGTAATCTCAATACATCATATACCCTCTGTTGTTACAAACTACCTTGGCTTGGTTTCCCTATTATGAAGCTTATAAGATAGTACCATATTGTAATCTGCCAAGGTAAGATTGCTACTAACTTTCAAAGTAAAGGAATTGTTCATAAGAATTATAATATCCTTCAAATAAACAGTATTAAAATATATTTTATACAATTATTGAACTTTACTGTAATTTTGGGGATTAAGCATATTTCCATATGAAAATGCATCCTAATTGGTGTACTACTCACCGATCTTCTAAAAAAACAAGTATACACATTTCCACAGATGTGAGGAGAAAGTATAATTTAAAATATATATATATATATATTACCTTTACTTATGTTTTTTAAGATATTGGAGAATTTTGGGATATTTTTATCCCATAATTTGCACACTGGTATGATATAATATACAGGTTGTGTAGCGTTTTCATCAAAATAACGCTACAAGAAATAACTAAACCATCGACTAAGCACTGGTGAAATAAAACAAAGTGGACTTACGTTGCCCCATCGTCCTATGTTATTGTTGTTACGTCTCCCGAGCCGGCCTCCCGAACTACATCCCACTAGAAACATTGTACTAAGACTGACTGAGTGTAGCTCGAAGTGCGAGTCGGCGCAAGGTATCATGGGAGAAGTGGTGTGACGTATGATGCCCGAGACGTCAGTGGGTTATGGAAACTTTTGGTCTAGATCTTTCTCCATGCTCCTCCACGCTTCTCAAACCTCCTTCTACCGTCTAGATGTTCCGTCCCTCTTTGTCATGTGGTGTGATTCTCCTTTGTTTTGCGTACCCCTCTTCCCCCTCTCTGAGCTAGAATACTGGCATATATACTGTTGTAGGATACATGAAACCTCACTCTTGTCTGGACTTCCTCCAGAAAAACATATTGGTGTTCAGGATGAACAAAAAGGTATAAAATTCCATTTCGGCAAAAATGTATTTCAAAATTCTTTTTTGGCTAACTTTAAAGATTTTATGAACGAGTACAATCATCTAAACGAAACATAGAATCATTGTTATTGTCTTGTAGACACGGAGGCCCCGTTTGGGTTGTGTCTAGTAATGTAATGGAAATATCATCATTTTTAATGACTAAATTTATAGCCTGTTCGGCTTGAGAAAATAAATTGCACTTTTGAATGTTCATGCGGGAATTAATGTACAGTTTGCATAATGTAGGCTTAAGCTCCCCTTCTGGATTGTATGTAGTAATATTTTGGAATATTATGAAAAGGTCATCCTTTTGTATGGTTAAATTTATAGCCTGATTGGCTTGAGAAACAAAAGAAATTCACTTGGAATGTTTTTGTGATAATTGTTGTTCTTTTTGTATAATATAGGCTTAAGCTTCCTTTCTGGGTTTTGGTAAATATGTTTACATATTAGGGAAGAGCTAACCTTTTATTGGAAAGATAAACTTATAGTCTGCCCGGTTAGGAAACTATTATTTGTACTTATAAATATTTGTTAGGTCCGTTTCATTACGTAATTGTTTCTGTAAGTTGTGAATAAGAGATAGTTAAAATTACGGCTAGATTAAAGCCGAACGTTGTTATATCGTCACTTGGCTGTTATTGACTTAGGGCCTTCAGTTAGCTGGTAGAGTAAGTTTCTTGTTGGGAAAGGTATTTAATACTTCAAAGTTTTTACATTTGTCATTATATGACTTGACCAATTGATGTTTGAGACGATCTTTGAAAATTTAAATTATTGTTAGTTTATATTAAAATGTTCTCATATATATATATATATATCATTTTTGGGCCATATTCAAAATATCAATTTTATATAAATAAAACGCCTAATACTGTTTACCTTTTTTTATGTTACATACTACCCTTTTTTACCTATTGGTGGGAAATATTAATAATAATAAATTTTTGTAGAGCGGGTTCGCGGAGACAGAACTCAAATGGACCTGTGTACTGTCCATTTGTTTTATGTTGGTCCTATCGGCTCCTCTGCAATTATTGTCTTTTTTATCTTTTGAATTTTCTTTAAAAAAGTTTTTTTTGTTGTTGTTGTGCACCAGCCTTAATTCGTCGTTGAATTAAGGGGGTGTTTACAATCGTTCCAGGGTTAAACAGCCAAACTTTAAAAAGTGATAGGGGATTTGCTAGTCTTCGCCTCCTTTTTGAACAAACATCAAAAGGACGAATAAAAACACTATTTTTGTACTACCTAAGGAGTTATTCACAGTCAAATATCTTTGTTTTGAAGATCGAAGGTCATTAACAGGCTTGTGTTTGCACCGTAAACAAAACTAAGTTCGTTCGTACAATTCGTTAATTTGTTTAGTTGCTTTAACTAACACTCAAGCCTCATACGTACTTGAATAGTGTATGTGCCGATATGGTATTTGTGTACGGGTTTTACAACGGAAATTCTAACGTTGCTTGCGTGAATACGCCACGCGATTTCCAAACATATGATTGCCTCACAGGTCAGTGTTCACTTTAACATTTCAACGACTGAGAGAAACTGGGTCATTTAATATTGTTCCCCAAGCCGATGTAGTTTTTGCCCCACTGCAGAGTGAAAGCAGAACGGCCACCATATTGCAGCATTGTGATTTAAACCCATCAACAAGTATCCAGAGATCTGGTTCTGGGATAGAAATTTAGTCCACAGTCATATGGAAGACACTTTCAACCATTGGACGTCATCCAAACAACCTTAAACGTGTCCAGCATTTATTGCTTGAAGATGCCACGTAGGATAGCAATGTGCGATTGGTTCTTAAACCAAACTAATAGCCATCCACAATCTCCGCAAGTAATTCTATGATCAGATGAAACCACCTTTACCAGAACTTGTATCCTCAAAGGAATAATTAGGTTTGATCACATGCGAGTCCTCAAGTGATTAGTGAACGTTTCCAATAAGTTTTTCAGTGTAATGCGTGGCTAGGAATAATGGACACCATTTTAATTTGCTCCCATTTTTTACCACCTCGCTTCAATCCCGACTTAGTTCTCAAATTTTTAACAATGACTTTAATGATCTTTTAAGACATTCCTTTGAATGTGAGAGTGGTTTCAACTGGGTGTCGGTCCTGCTCACTACGCCAGAGGCCCTTGGCAGTGGCTTAGTACTCATTTGACTGGAAGATGGATCGGTCGTGTTGGGCCTGAGGCTTGGCCTCCACGTTCACCTGATCTAATACCATTAGTTTTTTTTTTTTTGTGGGGCGCTATCAAGCAAAAGTGTACGAAGTGCCTGTTAAGGACCTTCAATAATTAGAACACAGGATAGCACAAGTGTGTGAAGAAACGACAAATGTGCAATGTTGGTCAGCCACTCGTTCTGTTATTGATAGGTGCAATGCTTATCTCCTGGCTCGAGTCCATTTTGAACAAAATAAATTAAGTAACTAATATTGTATTTTATTTTGATTCGGTATAGTTTTTTACTGTTTGCTCTAAAAGGAAGCAAAAATGAGCAAATCTCCACAGGACGTTTTGAGTTAGTTTTATGATCCCATACAACTTCCCAAAGTTTGGCTGTTTAACCCAGAAACATCCTGTAAATCTTTCTTGACATGTATTAAAGTTTGTCACACATTAGTTTCAACACTGGAGTTAGGTGGTATCAAGACATCCATTTAGTCATTGCCTAAACTAGATGTTTTGAAGGGAATTAGTCAACAGGTTTATAGGTTAGCTGATACTTCTAGTCAGTGGCGTATTTAGAAATCTTGAATGGGAAAGGGTCCAAGCTAGGTCCTCTTTTCTTAACACTAATCTAAATTTCAGTGATAAAAGTGTCGTTAGTGTCTTTAGTGAGTACATTTTAAGAAGGCCTCAACCTATTTCACCAAAATATGTTACTTGTATATTCTGACAAAGTAAATCAGGAAGACGGGTTGAACCACTTTAAAACACCCACCAATCTTTACATTGAATTTAGTCAATGCCTAGACTAGATAATTTGAAGTATTTCTACCGCTAGAAAATATTGTCTGACACATGTTATTCAAGATAAGTTTTGATGAGTTTTATTAAACACTATAGCTTGGAGATTAATATATTAATTTAATTTCTCTTACAGTCTAAGGCAGGGGTCAGCAACTTTTTTGGGTCCCGATTGGACTTACAAACTTATCAAAGGCCCCGCGATCATCCATCCTTTCTATACTCTCCCTTTTTTTTGATCCATACATCTTATATTTATTTCTCATACCCAATTTTCCTTAAATT